>JANHFO010001119.1:0-10574 GCA_032468095.1 Pareas carinatus | reverse complement strand
TGTTAAATTTTTATGTTATCTGTACACTGCCCTGAGTCCGTCAGGAGAAGGGCGGTATATAAATCTAAATAAATAAATATAGAAATAGCCTGACCAATATCTATCAGAAAAGATATACAGTTACTTTGAAAATTACATGTTAGGGTTTGTTTGGAAATAAATAAAAACCAAAACAAAATTGAAATATTTTAATAAGCAAATATGTTATGAAATTACACTTGAAAAGCTGCCTTGAAAACATCACACTTAAGAGAAATGAGTATTTTAGAGTTAGAAAAATAAGAAAGACAGAATATTTTTGTAGAAGTTAAAATATTATTAACTTTCTATAATAGAAGTACTTGGGGTAAATCACTGCAGAGATGCATAGAATTGAAAATGGTATGGAAAAAATAGCAGGGATTTTTATAACCCCTAATAAAAGAGCTGGAAAAATACCAGAAACCATGCTGCTCAAACTTTTTCCACTTTGTTTACAATACTAGAGACATTCTAAAGCAGGAGCGTTGAACTCAATTTCATTGAGGGCTGTCGCCACTGCTGCCACCCCTGCCACAGGCTGTGCTCAGCTCCACGGTGGACATATGGGCCAGATCCAAGGAGGCTGTGGGACGATTCTGGCCGGTGGGCCTTGAGTTTGACACCCCTGATCTAAAGAAACTTAATAATAGGATATTCAGAATAAAGAAATGTTACATAATTAGCTGATTACTTTAAAGGGGGAATAGAAAAATTCAACCTTGATTTTCCTTTGGAAGGACAGATGCTGAAGCTGAAATTCAAATGCTTTGGCCACCAAATGAGAAGACAGGATTTATTGGAAAAGACCCTGAAATGGGGAAAGATTGAAGGCAAAAGGAGAAGGGGATGGGGCAGAGGATTTTATGGTTGATAGTGTCATTGACACTGTGGGCATGAGTTTGATCAGACTCAGGGAGTCAATGGAGGACAGGGGGAACCTGGCATGCTATGATCTATGAGGTCATGAAGAGTCAGACACAACTTAGCAACTGAACAACAAGTCAGTAATCACAAATTAAGATACATTCCAATACAATACACCGTTTCCTTTTGATCTGCAGTGGCTGCCAGTCTGGATACAATTCAAAGTACAAGTTTTGATCTTTAAAGACCTACATGGCAGGAGTCTACGTTATTTAAAAACCACCTCTTCTGATTATATCTGCCCATCTCATCAGGTCCAGCAAGAGGGCTTTTTACAGATCCTGTTTATAAAAAAGCTCCATCTGACAGGACCCAGATAGCATATCTTTTCTGCTGTGGCTCCTACCTTTTGGAACATTAGCCACCTCAAATTGAGGGTAGCCTCATCTCTGTTAATATTCTAGAAGTTTTGAATTATGGATCTTCCAGAAATTTTGGGGATCTCATAGGGACCCTGTGTAATGATTGTATTATGTTTCGATGATATTCATCCACAATTTTGCTTTTTTTAAAAAGCGTTTTAATAGTTGTGACATTGTTTTGTTGGTTGTATGCTACCCAAAACAGTGTCAGTGAGATGGGAAGATTTATGAATGTTTAATAAATGAATAAATAACAGACTTGTGAGTGGAAACATGACAGACCAGCATCTCTCTGTGAAACAGCAGAGATGATGCAGAAGTAAACATCAACAAATGGACAATATGCCCAAGTTAATGGAGTTTTCCTGGACAAAGGGAAGACATAAGATCACCCACATTAACTCCAGGGAGGTATCTCTTCACAAATAAGTCTTCAGGACCCAGAATATAAAGTACCGGCAACTGCTGGAGAAGACACTATGTTCATAGCATTACAAGAATTCTATTTAAAAGATACTGGGTCTGCTTAGTCTATTTTCTAAAGCATTGGCCCTCAACCTTTTGAGCACCAGGGACCAGTTCCATGGAGAAAGGTTTTTCCACGAACCAGAGGGAGCATAGTTTTGTGTGCTCCCTGCATCCCATGGATGGGGCTTTGCTTGTTTGCGTGCTCAGTTGCTGGCATGCCATGGTCTGGTGACTGTCCACGAATTGGGGATCCCTATTCTAAAGCAATTAAATGCAAAAGTCTTAACAGGTTTTTTTTTTAAAAAAAAATAGATCAAAAGTACAGTTAAATTTGGAACATTGTCTCTTTTAGAGCATTTTTGAATTAAATAGAATATAATACATCTCCTTAGGGATTTAAAAAAAATTTTATTAAGGAAGCTGATTTGCTGACTGTTAACCAAAGAGTTAACTAGAAAAAGCAGAGAAACATGACATTTGGAGAAGAAAATGTGATTATAGAAATATGGAGTGCTAAAAGGGACTAAAGGGACTTTATAAAACAAAACATGTTTTATTTTTTTTATTCACCTGTATGGATTACAACTATGAAATAAAGAAAAATGATTATTAGTTCAAGGAATGAAAGTTATAGGAGAGGATTTTTGGATTACCCCAGAAGAATACATCTGTTTATGATAGATAAATTCACAAAAGAGAATATTGTTTAGACAGCGAGTAAGATTATCATATGTGCATAAAATGGATATATTTTGAAGTACAATGAAAGAAAACACAAGTAATTTTGCAGAACACTAAACCTTTTGCTGATTTTTGCTGAAAATTGAAAAAGGTAAAAATATGATTAAAAAAATGCTGAATAAAGTAACAAAGAGATTATAGTTATGTTTAAGGGGGATGAGAAATAATGTTTAATTTTTACAGCTATAGTGAAGGTTAGAAATAAGTAGCATAGTGGCCTAATGGTGAAGTCAGTCGCCTCTCACTCAGAAAGTTGAAAGTTCAATCCTAGGTAGCAGCAGGTATTTTTCTCCTAGGGCACAAATAAAAAAACTATTTGCTGCAACCTCTGTGTGGCATCAGCAAGGGCATCCAGCCAATAAACACTCAGCTCCATCCAGTCACCAGACTTTATTAAAGGATTACATGGTCGTAAAAAGGAAGATTTTTTTAAAAAAAATGAAGGCCAGAAAACTTATTATTTTTTCTTTCCCATTTTAACTTTGTTACCTCCACTTTTTCTTTTGATCTTTTCTTTTTCTTTTTCTTTAAGTAAAAGTTCCCAATAAAATTATAAATAAATAAAATAGCTATTGGGGAAAGTCTCACATCAGTAAGAAATGTTTAACAGTGGAACACACTATTTAGAAGGATGGCAAAGCTCTCATTGCTGAATGTGTTAAAACAGAGGCTGGCCCAGTTATCTCTCTGGGATGCTTTTATTTACAATTTGCAATGACCAATTACAAGTTGAATATAATGCACTTTCATGGTTCATTTTAAGCTGTGTAAACTCAGCTATTGTGATTTGCAAACTATAGTTAATGACTTATTGTGATGGATAAAGCTTTTCTCCCTTTCTTTCTGAAAGATGGAGATATCAATATTAAAATATTTCACTTAGCAGCCAGAGAAAGCCAGCACCAGCTTTCTTTGAAACCAGAACTATTTCAAGAAATGGTTTTTTTTTTAACACAGATGCCACCTAGAGGAGCAAAGGCAGAAAAACAATATACTGCATCCAACTAGAGAGAGAGCAGAAATACCAGGAAAGGCAAGTTTCTTTAATAATCTCCACTACCACACCATCTACCCACTCTCTTCGTGATAATACTTATGGCTGTCCTAGACCTAATTGAACACATGCATTGAAACATGTCCGCTGCAATTTCAATTAGATGGTTAATGTCCTTATCTGTACCTCTATCGATAGATAAAATACAACCAGGATAGTTGTTGAATTTATTCTACAGCCTGGCCATGGACTGTTATAAGCATATTTTCCCAAACACTTTCAACTTGCATGAACTTGGTCTTCTCAAAATTTATACGTAAGCCAATCTTGTTGGCATCATTATCTAAACCGATGGTAATTTCTTGCAAGCAACTTTGTTTCACCAAGCAATATGATGTCATTCACAAAATCTAAATCTGTCAAACGGGCTGTTGCTGATGAGATACTCAAAGCTAGGGTTATCCCTCACTCTATGCATAACAAAGTCCATAGAGAGGAGAAACAAGAACGATGATAGTATACACACCTATCTTACTCCTGAATTGATATTAAAAAAATACTGTGTTGCCAGATTTCAATTGTTCAAAGCAGCTAGAGTTATAATACAGGTTTTTAAAGACGTTAAGAAAACACTGAAGAATACCACAGGACTTTGCAATATTCCATAGTAATTCTTGGTAAGTCGAGTTAAATGACTTTTTTAAATCAATGAAATTGATTACCATTGCTTCTAGAATTCTAAAGTCTGTTTGATGACATTTCATGAGATCAGGATCTGGTCATTACAAGAAAGTCCTTTCCTGAATCCTGCTTGTTCTTCATGCAGGTATGTATTCACTTAATGCTGTAATCTCTGGAAAAACACAAGGCATAGAACTTTTCCAGGGACGGATTGCAATGTTATGTCCCTCCAGTTTTTACCATCGCTTAGATTCCCTTTTTTCGGTACTTTAATGATTATTCCCGGCCTCCAGCCTTCTAGTACGTATTAGCATATCCCTTAATTCTAGAATGATATATTGAAAATTATATGTGTAGCACAGAGTTCTCCACAGAAAGTATGAATAATCTCTGCAATTTAATGCATTAATATACATAAAAGGGATTTTGAAAGCAATTCCATATTTTAATAAGAGAGTCATGGGAAAACCAGAACTTTATAATACTGTTAAAGGACATGGTATGATTTATAAGAGAAATACTTCTGAAATGGCTATTTAGAATTTCAGAACAGACAGAATTACCATCCAACTGAAGTCATAAAAGTAGTTCACTTAGTAGAAGATAGGCTTTGGATTCCATTCTGTATGTTCAATAAACATATTCATCATGATTTTTATTTTTTATGTTCCATATCGTATTGTGCACTATAGCTAGGATTGCTTGAATCAACTGGTGATTAGAATTCACCTCATTTAGACCAAGGAATTTACTAAAAATATACAATGATTAAACACTACCAAATGTTTGTTATTCCAAAATAATTATTTCATAACATGATTTAATAATATTTTAATGGCTTAGCACTAATGCCAACTTAAATAGCACAGATTAGAGATCTGGACTCAAAATCATATGAATAGTTAAACAACAGGAGACTGAATTGTCCCTCTGGCTTTTCATGTTTTATAATACTTGTGATTAGAAGAGTTCATTATATTATTAGTCACTTCTAAATACAAAAATGGAGGTAAACAAATTAAAATATTATTCATTCAAGATGAGACCATCTACATGAGATGATATATACTCAGTTTGTGTTGCTTAGATGGTTTGGAAGTGCATTATAAAATCAACCAAAGAGAAAAAAGAAATGAATTGTGTCTATCTTGTTCAATTTGTATTTCTTTGTTGGTATTAATAGCTTAGAAAAAGCAAAGAAATGTGTTTATTTACTAATCACCATACTACAAAACCTTTAAGAGTTAAATTCTCTTAGCTATGGGGGGGGGGTAATTTCAGCACTTGCTGAAAAGGTGTTCTTATGTTTTGAGCCTCTGATTGATACTAAATGTATAAAGCAAAAAATCAGCCAGAAAAGTACAGTAGTATGATTGCTAAATAGAAAAGTGTGAAATAGAAAGGTGAAATTTGTGTTAATTCAAAGATTGTTCGGCGGCTCTATTCCCGTGAGCAAGTAAATCGTGTAGGGGCTAGAAAGGAGCCTCCTTCAATTGCTTACCGGCATTGAGGCGTCCTGCGGGTAAAGATAACAACGCCCATTAAAATTCCTTTCAGATCACCCACCTCGGTGATCCCTAGCTAAACACGTGCCATACGCTTAAAAAAAAATACTGCACCAAAGGAAGTCGGAAGTCCACACCCTTTTCTTTTCTTTTTACCCTTTTCCCCTTCACTTTGCCTTTTCTTTTTTCCCTCCCTATTTTCCCATTGTTTATTTTCTTATTTCTTTTGTATGTTATATTACAATTTAATACTTTGTTTAAAAAAATGTCGGTCTTTGGTGAGCAGGTAACTAAGCAAGCAATCTGAAAAAGTAAAAAAAGAAGGGATGGAGGACATGGTGGTTCTACTTCTAGGCCAGACCACGTATCTTTTTTGCAATATTGGAATATAGGTTTTCTTCAAAGCAATTGACAGTGAATAATTTAACAGAACGCCAAAGTTACAGTACTTATCTTATCGTTTGTAAAATAAGCAGCAGCTATTTAACTATTAGGTTAGATCATGGTCTACACAGTATCAATTCTTTTTAAGACAGATTTGGAAGAGTAATGAAATTGTTTATTCAAGGTATTCTGATATTATTAAAATTGGTAAAATTAAACATACAGAAGTTACTTGCTAATGAAGAATTTTTATAAACTCAAAAGTAGTATAATTGACATGCAGGGAGTATGGAACATAGTGCTATTCAAAATACTTTTAACAGAAATTTCCATTGATCCTGGGAATTGGTCATACTATATGGTCCAGAAAAATTTAAAACATTCAGAAAATACCAGGTTGTATATAAGATATGATTTGTTTAACTATATTCAGCAATTACATCTATTTTTTCCCATTTACAATTCAAGATATTGCTTTTGATATACAAACTCTTGAACTACTAGAGCCAAAATACCTGAAGGATTAAATCCTATGTAACCTAATCAAAAAATTTAAGGGCTCCATTTGCCCAGATTAGATACTCTGGAGGAGAATTCACAGCAGTTAGACACAGTTGAAGAATAAGTTTCATAAAAAGGAATCTTGAACTTATTCAGCAATGTTAACACAAAGAACAGTCACATAAGCATCCCATGTGGTCTCATAAACATCATCTCACAATACTTTGTAATTAGAGAATTCCCATTTACAGGAGAACAGATAGAATAGTAATGCATGGCAACCTCTAGTGTTATGGAAATGCACTTCAGTTCACCAAAAGGATTCCTGCTGCTATGTCTTTTTCTTGAATGATGCTACAATCTGTTCCAACCATTTCCAGGCCTGTGATGCAGATTTGAGTACTACTTGGGAGGTAGAGGTATCTTTTTAAAAAAAACAGTGGATCCAACACGCAGGCTCACAGCAACAAAGGCCCTTTTGAAATACTATGTCAGAGAATACAAAGAAGTGTTTTTTATTGTTATCTTATGAAATGTCATGTGACAAAATAATTCTACGTGAACTCTCTAGGGCGTGGCCCTTTGCAATTTGGGTGTTGAATAATTCCACTAGCAACCTCAGATTTGGCGGTTATTCTACAAACAAAACCAGTTGTGTTTTATCTCTGATGTGTTAGTTTTATGACTGCCATATACAGCCTTCTTATACACTTCTTCACTCTTCTTATACAAACAGCTAGCAGCATTTGTGGCCTGCTCCTCAAACTAAAAAAGGTAGAGACAGTTAGCAGACATGCTGGCTCTTTCAGGAACTGCACTGCAGATTCCTAATTCCTTAGAGCAGGGGTGTCAAGCTCAATTTGATTGAGGGCCGCATCAGCATTATGGTTGCCCTCAAAGGGACGGTTGCATGTAAGATTATGTAGCATACAGGTAGTCCTCGACCTATGGCCACAATGGAGCCCAACATTCCCGTTGCTAAACAAGACAGTGGTTAAGTGAGCCACACCCCACTTTATGACCTTTTTTGTCATGGTTGTTAAATGAATCGCTGTAGTTGTTAAGTGAATCATGTGGCTGCTAAGTGAATCTGGCTTGCCCATTGACTTTTCTTGTCAGAAGGTTGCAAAAGCGGATCACGACCCCAGGACAACGTAACTGTCATAAATATGAGTCAGTTGCTAAGCGTCTGAATTTTGATCACGTGACCCTGGGAATGCTGCAACTGTCCTAAGTATGGTCATAAGTCACTTTTTTCAGTGCTGTTGAACAGACATTAAATGGAAGACGACCTGTAGACTAATTTTAAAGGTGAATATTTTCATGGACTCCTGAGGTGGAAAAAAATCCCAAAGGACTCCTCACCTTAACCCTCTACCCTTTTGGAAGGTTCTGGGACTTTTTGCCTGTGTTATGTGCTTGGGCCCCCTCCCCCCAGCCACAGCCAAATAACCGTGAGCATGCAGACTCAGCTGAGTCTCTGCTGGTGTTTCTCCGGCACCAGCCCTTCCTCTCCATCCTCAGATTGCTGGTGTTTCGCAGAGGAATCATTGTACTACAGGGATTCACCCCAGGAAATATCTCCGTGCCTCGCAGCAGCTGATTAGGGCTCTGAGGGGTGGGCCATTGCCAAGCTGTGGAGGCACTGGCCGGTGGGGGCAGCAGGCAGGGTGGCAGCAACGGGCCACTCGGCCCAGGATCAGGCCCTCCGTGAAGGCATGAGAAAGCTGCTGTAGCAGGCAGCAGCATTCTCTTTCCCCCCTCTCTGCTGCAGGATTGGGCAGATGAGGGGGAAGGTTGCCCGCATACACACACACACACACACACACACACACACACTTTTTGTTCTAATTCCCTGGACTCTGTGTTGACACCTGGCAATTGCTAGGACGAATGGAACCCATGATGTTCAACAGGAGTTCCGTTGCATCTTTGTGGGTGGGGGGGGGATACTTCTATTTGTCCTAGTAATTTTGCTAAGAGAGACATTTGTTGTGAGTTTTCCCCCCTTTTATGACCTTTCTTGCCACAGTTATTAACTGAATCCTTGGAGTTGTTAGTAACATGGTTGTTAAGTGAATCTAGTTTCCTCATTGGCTTTGCTTGTCAGAAAGTTGCAAAAGGGGATCACATGACCCTGGGACACTACAACCGTCATAAATGAGTCAGTTGGCAAGCATCTAGATTTTGATCATGTGACCATGAGGATGCTATAACAGTTGTAACTGAAAAATACTCATCAGTCACTTTTTTCAGTGATGTTGTAACTCTGTACAGTCACTAAATGAACTGTTGTAAGTCAAAGACTACCTGTAGTTGAGTATCATCATTGTAGTAGTGACCGGTCCCAGCCCAGAAATTCTGATGATTGCCCTCATGAATTTGATATAAATGTAAACTAGAATAATTAACGAAATAGTGCCTTATGTCACTACCTTGCATAACTGTCAAGTTTAGAAACACAGCCATCCAATTCTATTTTACTATAATGATAACAAAATTAACAAGAAATCATGTAGAAACAACATAGACAGACTCTTCCATTTCTTTCCAGTAGAAAATTATCTTTTTGGGACCATGGCTAATTCTACTCACAAACCAGACGAGAACCAGACTGAAATAACTGATTCTTCAATAATGTCTACAATACTAGACTCTAAAGCATTTTGTCTAAAAGGGGAGCGTTTGTGGTACAGCAATAATTGACAAAAACCTCTGGATTTCAAGAGGGTTTTTCCAGAGGCAAGCAGTCTGGCACCTCTTTGAAGTTTGGTGATACTACTCTATCACATACGACTGTACTCATCCTCTTTGGATCCATTCAACCAACCACTTGTTGTTAATGTGAATAAGAGGGGCAGATGGATGACTGAG
This sequence comes from Pareas carinatus, assembly GCA_032468095.1. Taxonomy (NCBI): domain Eukaryota; kingdom Metazoa; phylum Chordata; class Lepidosauria; order Squamata; family Pareidae; genus Pareas; species Pareas carinatus. Next base: position 1,119 of record JANHFO010001119.1, on the reverse strand, counting down.
TACACAGTATAGAAGTTGGCTTTTATCCACATTCACAGGTGTCAATCAAATCAAATGCAGCCTCACACAATTAGAGCAAATAATGCATAAAAGCAAGGGATTTCATCCTTAATACATCACAGTTCTGTCATACAGTGCTCCAAAATTAGGTTTTCTGGGACAGAATATATTTTGTAAATATATTGTTTACAAGGTATTTCCCACCATAGATAGATATGTATTCTTGTTTAAAATGTGAAATAACATTGGCCTATGAAGCTCAATAAAAGTCAAAATAGCCCAATTCTTCTATCTCCTTGAAATACGTGGTTTATTTTCTCTATATGAAGGCTGCTGTTTTTCTCCTTCCTATTTGTCTTTTTAATTCAACCTTTGCTCCCTAAGAGAAATGTAAATGTAGCCAAGAAGTATATTTAAAATATGTTCAGATCACTCATCTTATTTACTGCACTACTTTAAGCCCACATTATGAAATCTATGTTCATTACAGAAAACATACCATTCAAAATAAGTCTGTAATGGTATGTGAGAATGGCCTTGGGAGGCAGGGGAAAGGGTCACAGCCAGGGGAATAGTTGAATAAATCAGCTCAGCCTGCGAAAAAGTAGAATTAGTTCATCTAGACATGCTTCCTGTCCAGACTACCTCACAAAGCTGACACAATCTGTTTAGGAATTGTTAAGTGATAAAATAAAATTTATGATTTAACTGCTATAAATAATAAATGTTAAAGCATTTGAAAGTGTGCCAATCCAACTGAAGTCTTGAGACTTATATTTCATTTAGCACCTTTCTTCTTCTTCCATCCAGAGAAACACTACCTAGTCATTAGTAGTAACAGTAAGAAGATAGCAATCTGGTTCCTTCTCTTTCATCTCCATTTCATCTCCATGGGATGACACAGATCAGAGTATTAGTTTCCAACTGTCAATAGCTTTGTGAAACCAACAATCTGTTTCCCACCACCAGTAAAATTATTTTTTTTCTTTTTTTTTAATAGAAAAAGTTTTTATTGGTCAATAACGTACAAAACAATAGCTTACAATTACCAAAAATGATAATTGTTTTTATATAAAACAGAATTTCCTTTATATGACTAGGCTTCTCTTAACAAAAAAA
>JANHFO010001116.1:241333-251926 GCA_032468095.1 Pareas carinatus | reverse complement strand
TTCCGGACTTTGGAGCACCCTGCGAGATCGCACACCCAAATGAGAGGCCTCTGGACGCCATGCGCCTTATCGTCCGGTGCGTCCTATGGTGCAAAAAATACGGCATATCTATTCAAAATTTCTAACGTTAAAATAAAAAGTAATGGTGATAAAGGACATCCTTGCTTTGTGCCTTTCTTTATCTCAAAATCCTCCGTTAAATCTCCGTTAACTTTTATTTTTGCTCTCTGTCCAGAATATATTGTTTCAATCATATTTATAAAATTCTGTCCAAAATCTATCATTTTCAATTGTTGAATCATAAATTGCCAGGAAAGATTATCAAATGCTTTTTGAGCATCTAAAAACACTAATCCTAATTGTTTTCCTGGATGTAATTCATAATATTCCAATATGTTCATTATTACTCTTAAATTATTTCTAGCTTGTCTCGCTGGTAAAAAGCCATTTAGATCTTGATGTATACATTCCATTAAAAGTCTTTTCAGTCTCTCTGCCATTATTGAAGTAAAAATTTTGTAATCCACATTTAAGAGTAAAATTGGATGATAGTTTTTTATTTGTGTAAAATCTGTAACTTCTTTAAGTATTAAGGTAATATTTGCTTCTAACCAGATTTTTTTTGGGGGGGAATGGAAGGATGGAAGGATGCAAAGAAATGGAATTCTTCTACATCCCCCCCGCCATCCTATCAGAGCCTATCCTTCTATCTCCCCACCATCTAATCTCAACTATCAATACTATCCTTCCATCCCCCTCAACATCAGAACTGATGAAGCTTCTTGGATGAGAACCGAAACTTTTTCTTCTCCTACTTCTAGGGAAAAAAGAACAGTCCAGTTGCCTTTTGAAAAAAACACCTTTGAGATATTTGTTCATTTATTTCCACAATAGATTTATCTCTTGACTATTTATTTATTAAGGTCAGTAATATTGCATGAAAAATATTTTCAAGAATGTAAAAATTATCCAAGCATTTGTGTTTGAAAAACAATTTGTCATTTTAAAACTTTACTCTCCTCCCACATTATTGTAGGTTTAATTCTTGAGAAATGAAAGAATAAAACAAGACATTGTAAAATTAGATTGAATATGAAACATCTGGGTCTTGTTTAGTGCTTTGTAGATTCCTATATTTTGGTTTCTGGATTATGTAGTATGTTTCAAATCCTTTGAGAATGTAGAAAATTTGTCCAGTATAATCTGTTTTCTGATGGGAAAAGAGACTTTTTCTTTCTCTTTCTTTTCTTAAAGTAAGATAGCTACTCAGCAAATTCAAAACTCTGTTCCCTGGCAGAAGGAAGCACTGGCCTGGAATTTTAGAAGCATAACAAAGAAATTTTATAGAAATCCAAAACTAATGTTTAATATAACAACATTCCATTAACTGGCTAAAGGCTCAGTATCGTATAACAATAAAGAACAAACAATTAGCTGTTCATCCATTCTATAGAAAGGGGAAAAACAACTAGCCCTTAGGATGATTTCCCACTATTGAAATAGTTTATTACTCACCAATCTGTGACTGCGAAAAACCTACCTGCATACAATTTCTGTTTCCCATTCTGTCCTATTTCTATTATGTCTGCTCCAAGTCACTGCCAAATGAATTTTTCAGTTGTAAAAAACAACCACGGGTAGTTCTTCCTATGCATCTGACAAAGGGACAGATTTTATCAGGAAACTGAGCAGGAATATATTTTAATTGATGAATAGATTTTTATGTTCTGACAGAATTTCAGTGAAGTGCCTGGGATTGTACCAGATGCATAGTGGCGAAAGATTCAAGTTCATAGTTTTTGCGGGGTTCCTCCCCACCCGCTCCATCCCATACACAGCTGGCCTTCAATGGCATATGCTGTTTCAGTTTTAGGCAGAGCTGCTTACCAGTCAGCTACTTCATATTTCTTGTTGTTTCCTTTCTCACTGTGGGTGTCACTTTAGGGCAGTTATTTTGAAAATAAACATATATAAAAATATAAATGTGAGATGCACATTTAAAACATAAAATAAGGCAAGACTGTCATCACCAATGAATCAGGTTTATATGTATTTGCTAAAGTATCCAGTTGGAGATGGAAGTGTTTATTTTGACCTTTATTAGAACTCATGGGACCAAGGGCAACTCTTTTCTGTTCTCCATTACTTGAAGCCTTTTGTCTTTTAAAAGCCTTATTTGATTTCAGAGCCTGATTGAAATAAAACAAAGCACTGGAGTGTAGAGAGAAAAGCAGTTTTGCCACTTTTTACTGACAAAGTAATTGATTTAGCTAAAACAAAGAGAATGTCTTCAGCAAACACATGCACATCTGATTTGCTCAATCTACTGGGATAATATTCAGTCATAGGCAGATAATATTTAATAGCACTGAGAGTACAGGGAATAAAATTTTCCAGCAATATAAAGAGTGTCAAAGTAAAAGGATATGGAGGTACTATAAAAAAGAGTAGTTCAGTGAGACAAAAATTGTGTGTTTCCAAGTTGGCTACATTTCTCAGCAAACATTTACCTCATTTAGCATCAGGGACTAAATGTACACAGTTTTATAAAAGCAGCTAATACTGAGAGAATAGATCGGAAGGAAGATTGAATATGAAAAGCATTTTGTGATTCTTTTATGGAATTTTTTTAATACAGATTGAATTGTTATGCAAGCTGTTCGTTATGAAGGGTGTGGATGGCGCTTATGTTCCTTGAGCATTCTTCTCAGTAGAACAGATATAAAGGTTACGTTTTCAAAGGTGAAGAGTTAGTATGGTTTTTGACCTTTCTATGACAGAGGTCCCCAACACCTGGTCTGTGGACCAGTACCGGTGTGTAGCATGTCAACAACCAGGTTGTGTAAAACAAGCCAAGCTCCATTTGCAGGATGCAGGCAGCATACAAGACCACACCTCCTCCGATCTGCAGAAAAACCTTTCTCCATGGAACAGGCCTCTGGTGCCCAAAGGTTTGGGGGATACTGTTCTATGACCTCAGGGAAATATTGTGCTGGCACATCAAGGCAGGCGCAGTAGGTCAGTTTACATTACAAGGTAGCAGTTCAGCAGGCATAAAAGTGTCTAACCATGATTCATCAAGAGTCCATGGATAACAATCTGTCATGCTGTGCTGCTACAAAAATAGATATGGCCCCGACATAAAATAGCTTATAAAAACAACATTCTCTGTAGGAAATTCGTTCTTCAAGGATTTAGCTTTTAGTAGCAAAAGAAAACAGGCTGAAGCAAAGGAGTGAATAAAGATAATGATGGGGAAGTCTTTAGAGTAAGAAATAGACTTGATATTCTGTTTCATTAAGCAATCCCTCTTATTAAGAACGCACTTTTTGATTGCACCTGTATTCCATTTTCACATGAAACTTCCAGCAGTCAAGGGCTGGTACAGTTGATACCTCCTTAGAGATGCTGCAGCATCAGGTAATTTTTTCATTCTGATTTGAATGACTTTATATCCCACAAATATTACATTTATTATTCCCTTTTTATTCATTAATTTATTAAATTTTACATTGTCTGACCTCCAGTAACTCTGAAAAGTCATGACAATCTTTTTTGTTTATTAATGGTACTAGAGGGAGCTAAGGCTAACCTAAGGAAAGGCAGGGACAAAAGAATGGCAATAGAAGGAGCACCAGGAAGATTTTTGAAAAGAATCTGAGAATATTTGTAGGATAATGGCAAATTGGGCCAGACTGTATCTAGATCATAGTCTTAACTAATAATAAATGAACCCACTATGAGTCATGTTCAACCGCCCCCCCCCTTGTGCTTTTTAAGAAGGGTGAAATGTCCGTTGCAAACATGAAATGGAAGGAGGAATTGAGAATGTCTCTGAAGGCTTGCAGGGGGTATTAGGTGAAGTCAGGTTTGTTGGTTCAAATGCTTTCTATGAAGTCATCTGCAGGAAGGGTGATGTTGAGCTTGTTATAATTGCCTCACTCAGAAGGAACAATGGTGTCCAGGTTGGGATTGCTATTGCCAAGAATAAGGGCCTGCATGCTTTAAACATAGGCAATAGCCTAAACATCTGGTACACTCGGGTGAATTTTTGAAGTGCTGTCCACCTGAGATATCTCCCACTGGAGATGAAACTGAATTATAGTAGGAAGAGGAGCCAGGTTTCCTTCAAGGAAAAAGGCTGCAAAACAGGATTTACTGTTGCTTTTGTTCTCACTCTCTCTGTATCGCTGACATTCAAAGCCTTAGGCTGTGTAGGGATCTCGGCCAGGAGTTCCTAAACCTTTTGCCGACATATCTTCCTTTAGTGCAATTTTAATGTTACACACCTCATAATCCAAACACCAAAATAGACACAAATGAACAGCAACAAAGCAAAACAATGAAATTTTGGGAAAGATAGTGTCAATGTTGACAGAGAGATTTACGTAAGAATGTATCTAAAAGGTTCCCCTGGACTTTTTCTGCATCAAGATTTACCTCACAGTTTTGGAAACCTTGCTTTGGTATTAACCTAGATGTTTTAAAATAAACAAATTTGACGAGCGGTAATTGGATCCCCTTGTTAAATTTTGCATAGGCACACTAGCTCAAGTGCTTCTTGGCTCATTTTTTTGTATGGCAGATGTTTTGATTCCTCTTCCCAATTGATTGTACTGCATACACATTTAAGTTCTTCCCAAGAATGGGATGCCATACTGTATTGGCATAGTATATGTGTGGATCCAAGCAGTCTTGCCTTTTGACAGGTGGATATTTTGTCAGTCACCTTGGAAGAAGGAGGTGAACCAGAACAAGACTCTGCACTCACCAAAATTTCCTCTTGCCTCAAAAGGATACCATGGTCAATGGCATTTAAAGCCACTGAGAGGTTAAAAAGAACAAGGATGGATGCACTACCTTCCTCCCACTCCTGCTAGAGATCATATAAGAGGGCAACCAATATAATTTTTGTTCCATATTGGGACCTGAATTCTGACTGAAAAGGGTTCATATAATGTATTTCATCTTGGATCCTCTGGAGTAGCAGAACCACCAGCTTCTCAACCAGAAAAAAGGTGGGAAACTGGATAAAAATTGTCCAGAATGGTGAGGTCTAGGAATGACTTCAAGGGAACATTTCAGCCTCTCTTACCATCTATAAAACCATAACTCACACCATCGAACAAAGCAATACATAGAGAAACCACACAAAACCATACCAAGAAGGATACAATGCCCAGAGACACTTCCACTATCTCGAACATCATCACTTCCTCTTCAGTCGGTCACTCTTACTGCTGATCACAAATTTGGATTAGAGAATGGGTCTTTTTAGTCCCATGTTCTCTTTAACCTGAAATTAGTGCATCAGAGTCTTTGACAGAGCGGTTTTCTACACCTGCTGTACTTGAATATGAGAACCTTCTTCATGGCAAGTGGATGATCTAAAAATGAGTCATAATTCCTCCACCATTTATGTTCTACAATGAATTCTAAAGAAACTGCTATTCTTTCTTTTATTCATTTTAGAGCATCTCAGCATATTTTACAGTACCTTATTGTATTTCTAAATCTAATCTGAAGCAGGTATCATGTAATTCGCTATTTAGATTCAAATTTTTGTTAGCTTCTGCTGGAATACCTGGTTGAAGTTGAGAGTTGTTTTGCTTGTAGTCTTGCATACAGGATCAGCATAGCCCAATGTATGTGGATTGATCTATCTTTCAGACCATTTCATTTTATTTAGAACCTGTACAAAAGTAACAGACTTGAAAATTTGCCTCCAGACACTCACCAGCACAAAGTTTTGATCGATAATGGAAAAATTCCTAAATAAAATTCCCTTATTTTCTTCACATATGATTAGATCAGCACTGAAATAGCAAATAGTTTTGATATTGGCAGTGTTGTCATTAGGCTACAGAGTTGACTTCCAATAGAAATGAAAAGCAGTAATTCATATATGCAGGACTGCAGTTTCAAAATGTCTTTTACTTCTCAGCCAGATATCACAGCTTCTGTCTGTCTGCTTGTCCTCTTCACATTTTGATATTATTCTGCATTAGGCTGAATTGATTATAACAGTAACTGCTAGACTATGTACTGGCCCCATGAATGGGACTGAATAGCTAGTTCTCCTCAGAAGAGGTTATTCACTCAATCTCTGAATAAATCATTGCTTTAGGCCAATTTTATAAGGAGGTGGCATACTTAAAACAGTGATTTAGGCAGAAACATTTAGGAGGAATATGGGCAACTATTTGCATGCAAAAAGTCCTTAGTTCAATTGTAACATATTGAGGTAGGCTCAGAAACCCTTGTCTGAGTGCTATAGTCAAGGGAATATGAGTTAGATGGATCAATGATCTTATTTAGAATCGAGCACCTTCCTTGTGGGTTTGAGTCTAGTGCCTATTCTTAAATTGTCCAAGATATATATTTTCAGACAGAAGTTTGAAGTGAATTTTCAGTTTTAATACAGAAAGCAAATATACTTCACTATTACAAGTTTTGGAAACATTTGTTTTAAAAATGAAATGGAAAGGTTTTTTTTCCTGAGTAATTAGTATATAGTGGAAGGAATGCATAACTCTTTTATTTATTTTTAGTGAAATGCATGTTTCTTTCTTCCCGTTCATATATATTCGTTCCAGCTTCAGAAACTTGTGTTAGGACAGTATTATTTCCATTCATTATCCAGTAGTTTCACTTGTGATAATGGATATGGGAAGAAATGGGAAGATTACCTGAGACATCACTACAGATGAATGAGATAGTCTCCCTCTTGTAATTTGTTTTTAAATGTTATGTTTTCACATTCATTTAACTACTGTCCTGGTTGGTCATTCCTCTGTTCTAGATTGTTTATGCAGCAAAGTAAAAGAAAAAAGAAAGAGGAAGAAAGGGAAGATGTGATTTCTCATAACAATGGCCTGCCATTTCATGAGTATCCTATCATTTTTCTCGCAGATCTATAAAGACCATATTCTTTTCGTTTCTGTAACAGATGAGTGTTCCGAGTTATTTTCTGAAACAAAAAGTTAACAAAAGAATACATTATCTCTTTTCCAATGCAATATTGTAATTCTATTTATTTTCTTACATGAAGATAAGTTTAGCCTAAATATGGAACTTGCTGAGCACACATAGAGCAGATTAGCCTGACTCCTCTAAGGTATGTAGATTTTGCTCATGCCTTGATTTTTTTTAAATTGCCTTTTCACCTTCGTAATTATAATACAACATCTGCTCAGTCACTGGTCACCAACCCTTATTTGCTGATGCCATCCCACTATGGCACAACCATTCATGTGTGATAGCGATAGCCAATCGGGAAAGATCTTGCTGCGAGAGGTTAGGTTGGGCACACAAGGAATAGCTTTGGGGGCAAAATGTTGCAAAACAAAAGGCTGCATTAGCCTCTTGCCAGAACGCTGAAGGCAGCATTTAATTAATACCATCATTTACATAAGCATCTTTATCTAGCTTGGATACTCAAGCTGATAATAATTGCTTGTACTTGTATTTTACTTGGCAGTTGAATAGAAATTGAGATGAGATCACCCAAGGGGAGGGGGAACAGCTATTAGAGAACTAAACAAAGAATTCTGCAGTAAGTTTCTTCGTTTATTTTAATTGCCAAAGAAACAGAAATGAAATAAAATAATGTGATACTGTAAAGACAAAATTTATTTTAATATTGTATAATTTATGTGGAAAAACCTATCTATGCTATTGTAGCAATCAATTTGTTTTCTTTGGAATTACAATATTGTTTACTTAAAATATAATTATTGTTCATGGTCAATCATTTAATGCATTGTGACATATTGATACTGGAAGAATATAATTCTGGCTAATTGCTATTAAAGCATATGAAGTAAACAATTCAGCATTTTTAATGATGTACATGTACTCACTAAGCCATATTAACATCTTTTTGTTTATTAGGATACTGAATAGAACAAGGTTGAACTAAACCGCAATATGAAATGTATATACTATATTAACCTACAAATAGTTTGACCAGAATCCATGGTTTGTAAATAAACCACAATTAACTTATTAAAATAAATTGTGCTTTATTCTGAAAAATATTCAAAGCCAAAATCTATAAATTATAAAGTGTAATAGCTGGATTGGATACATTCTATATGTTAAGCCACACACAAATAAATCACATTCTGACAAATATATACAAATCTAGTCAACAGGTATTGTATGAGCTGTACCTCAATTACTTATATGTAGCCAATTGTCAAAGATGCGTTGTTCAGAAACACTAGCTATTTATCTAAAGAATTTTCTTATTTATGTTACATTGAAACTTCATCCCTGAATTTGCATGTCATCCTTATGTGAAGACTATGCTAATCTTTTCTGTATTATTCTAATACTGTGACTGCAGTAATTATAGTAGTTAGATTTTCTTAAATTTGTATTCAGCTTAATAACGATAAAGTAAATTTTGGGCATCCGTCTTTCTCATTTAGATTTTTATCACACCTTTTTAAAGGAATTAACACATCATATGTAGCATTTAAGGAATTAAATTATCCCATTCCTTCCTCAGTGTTTACCAGTCAGCAGATTACTTTGAGCCAACTGAAATTGGAGGTGCTCCAACAATGGAGGTTTTTAAGGAGAGATTGGATGACCATTTGCCTGAAATAATATAGGGTTTCCTGCTTGAGCAGGGAATTGGACTAGAAGACCTCCAAGGTCCCTTCCAATTCTGTTATTCTGTTAACAGTTGGGCATCATGGTAGAGTGAATGAACAGGAGCTCAGATTAGAAGAGAGTTTTGCAAGGGAATTTGACTGGGGAGGAGAAATGAAATGGAGTACACTGACCACTTGTCTCCAGAAACTAAGCATCTAATTGAGGTTAAGTGATCAAAGAAGATAAAGCTTCAAGGTCAGTAAAAGTATAGCATAAATATTATCTTTTAGTTCCTAAAGAAGAAGAATATAAAGTTACCAACAATGTCTAGTATTATATGAAGGCAGAAAGACATGTTAGAATGCTTTCCACTTTATTACATATCGTAACAAATACGACTGATGGGCACATAATTGTGAACTTATGCTCAGTACAGTTAGCTTCTAGCTAGCAGTGAGCATGTCCTTTCCCTTGAAACAAAAACAGTTGAATTGGAGATGCTTAGACAGCCTAAAATGTATGTTGACAAAATGTTCCAGAATGCAATAACTTTGTCACAGTTTCAAGATAGCAGCTCCCTTCCGCTCAAGAAGAAGAAGGGTCTTGGAGAAGGACCCCTTTTAAAAATAACAAAGGAATTCTTGTAGGAAGAACACAGTCATTTGGGGATGAACGCACACTGGTCAGCCCTGTAAAACAGGCCAGATTAGTAGACTCCATAAGTCTGACTGGAACAATATTTTATCGATATAGATTATGGTAAGAGAACGTGAAAGCTTGATTGAATCATATCTGTGGTTCTCAAAACTAGCTTCTCATGTTGTGATACTTTCCTGGGGAAGAAAGTGAAAGACTTTAGTTTCTAGGTGATTCATTCATCCTGGATTTATGATGGGCATATACATTGCAAGATGACGTGTCTATGTGGTGCAAAAGTTGCAGGCATCATGAGATGTTTAGATAACGTACTGTAGGAAAAGCAACTGACTGGTCATATTAGCACCAATTATATTGGGAAATGTTACCAAATCCTGGAAACCAAATTTAGTTTGCTATATAGCAGATGACATCTAAGATTGCCACGGTAGCATTTTGAAAAAAGCTACTTATTTGATGAGTAGGGCCAACTAGACAAGCAGAGTTTAGGGATCTCAGTCTTTGGATGAGACAGTAAAATCAAGCAGAGGAATACTGTATAGATTTATTAGGCACTGGCAAATGTTTTAGCACAAGTGAAACTTATAGAAAAAACATCTACTCAAACTAAGATGGAAAGATGGTACAAAAAATCTGGTAGAGTAATTTTTAAACTAATTCTTAAAGGAATGTCGACAGCTCCTAGATAGCATTTGATTCAGGAAGGTACAGATATCTCACATTATCAAAGAGAGGACCAGTGCTGGAAGTAGGTTAATGAGTGATTGTGTCAATCAGATGAAAGGGAGACAAAAATGCTGTAAGAAAAGGTCATGCTAAAATGTGAAAAATATGTGACAGACCTCTGTTTCTGTGTTAGTGCTATCAGCTTATAAGAACAGATATTGGATTTTGAACAGGATAGATAGAGTGAGTATAACTGAAACCTGCTGGAATGGAGAAAGTTAATGGGTTGCAGTCATTCCTAGATGCAAACTTTATGGTGAAGACAAGGATAGGGTTATTTTGGAAGATTTTTCTCTATATCAAGTAAAATGTATATTAGGAGAAACATGATGAGTACTTAGACAGAAAACTATACCTTTTCACAAAAAAATAGCTACCATAATCATAACATGCTTACTTACTGGGAAGCATGTCATTGGGGACAAACCTCCTAAGTCTAAGAATAAGTTTTTGACTATGCAGTTTTATGAATGATGACTGAAATGGGATGAAGAAAGCTATTACATAGACTATAAGAAGAACTGTAGATGGCTTCCGGTTGGCTCCGCAGCGCCGAAAGACGGGCTTTTTTAAGCTCGCCGGCTTCGAGACAGCGTAGAGCCGCCT
>JANHFO010001116.1:184829-197135 GCA_032468095.1 Pareas carinatus | reverse complement strand
AGGCGGCCCGACGCGATCCCGAAACCGGCGAGCCGTGAAAGCCCGTCTTCTCGCCGCTGCGGAGCCAACCGGAAGCCCTCTCTGAAATGATCTTGACAGCAGCTTTATATTTAAATTGTAATATATTCTGCAGTGGAGAATTGTGGAAGGTTTTGCCTTTTAACTTGTGTTCTGTTTTAAGCAGTGGATTCTGTTTGAAATGCAGGGAATCAGCTTAACAGAAAAAGAATGTGAAGGAATATATATGTGCACAGGTGAATCATTAAAATCAGGAGGATTAAAAATACAACTGTATAGCAAAATAAAATTTTTGCTTTTCCTATGTTGAAATAATCTTGTCTCATGAAAGCATTGCTAGCTTATTACTTTTCTACTGCAACAGCTGCCAGAGGCTATGTAGGAGACTATTTAAAACAATTTTAAAATATTGCCCCTTTGAGCAGCACTGCCTTTCTCTCAATTATAACTTAAAAGAAAACATTTATAGGAAAAATTAACCTTTAATCAGATATACAAAGAAATAACCAATGCTAAGACAAACTGAAGATTTCCTTTTGATTAATGTAATGCTGCATTTGCCAGTGATCTTCCCCTGATTGCTTTTCTCTCTGATTTACTCTGTCCTCGTCTCTTTTGATGGTTATTTTTTCTGTCTTATGAACAGCATGCCAGGATGTAGCTGTGGAAATTCGAGGTAAAATCGAGGAATTCAGACCTTACATACCTCTGATTCAAGGGTTGCGCAATCCTGGCATGCGCAACCGCCATTGGGATATGCTTTCAGACGAGATAAAAATCAACGTGAAGCCCAAAGCCAATTTAACATTTGCCCGCTGTCTGGAGATGAAACTGCAGGATCACATTGAGATTATAGCCAAAATAGCTGAAATTGCAGGAAAGGAATACTCAATTGAGAATGTGAGAATGCCATACAATTTCTTTTTCCTTGTAGTTTTCATTTATGTTCTAATACACTATCTAGCTGAATTGTTGCCTTCTTGCTTATTGTTCAGATAATTTTTATACAAGATACGAGTAAAAAATGCATAACCCAAACACTGGCAGTCTCTTTGAGAAGAATGTATTAAAACAGATAGATGTTCAATATATTAATTAGAAATAATTTCTTAAATTGGCATAGGGTATAAAGAATACTGGATGACTTAAACTAGGATGTAATTCACTGGAAATCTTATATATTTGCATGTCGTTCATTCAATTTTCTAAGAATAAAAATGTCAGGTAGAAAATAATAATTTCTACTTGCTTTGTTTTCTTTTCTGTTTAGTAAAGTTTAGCCTGTTATTGATGCCATTGCACTCCATTAACTTTTATCTAATTGCCATTTTTAAAGCAAGCTATGTTCAATGATGTTAAAAATATTATTTCACATTTCCTAGACTTTGGATAAAATGGAACGTGAATGGGAATCTATTCTCTTCAATGTTGCTCCCTACAAAGAAACAGAAACATTTATTCTGAAGAGTCCTGATGAAGCTTCTCAGCTTCTTGATGATCATATTGTTATGACACAAAGCATGTCCTTTTCACCTTTCAAAAAGCCATTTGAGGAAAGGATCAACACATGGGAAAATAAGTTGAAGTTGACCCAGGTACACACTTTCAAGTTGCTTTTTGTGTTCAGAAGAGGGATTATATTTAGCACAGATTCTAACCCAAAATAATTCTGAGAAAAATAACTTGTTTGGGACATTCTCTGATCCATAATCCCAGTGCATGCTCAGATCAATCCATGTTGACATCTTTGTGTATAGATTTTAACTTCTACTTATTCTGTAATTGTAGAAAGTTATTATTTCCTTACACATTATTCCCTTATAGCAACAACAAGGGGATTATTTTAAGACGGGACTTTTTCCCCAGAATTTTGATCAGAAGGGTACAAGAAAAGATAATGAGCTAAATTTAGGGATTGCAGTGAGGCCATGAAATCCAGTGACATTCCAGAGAATGGGTCTGTAGATCACAATGTTGTTCTTCTTAACGCAGTTGAAAAAATAAATATGCAAAAAAGTTCATTGCGTACTTATTGATTTTGTTGTTCAGTCACTAAGTTGTGTCCAACTCTTTGCAACCCCATGGACCATAGCATGCCAGGGCCCCTGTCCAACACCGTCTCCTGAAATTTGCTCAAATTCATGTTCATTATGTCAATGACATTATCTATCCATCTTATTCTCTGCCATCTCCTTCTCCTTTTGCTTTCAAAACTTATTGATTTAGAGAAAGCATATGATAAATCCACTTAAAAATATGGAATATTTTGCAAAATATGAAGTAGATTGAATGTTGAATGTGATAATATTGATGTACGATTTAAGCAAAGAATGCATGAGAATAAATAAAATACTTAGCAATTTTAACACTGAATAGAAAATAAAGCAAAATTGTATGATGAGATCTTGGAATTTATGGGTAAATGTGTCAGTTGGAGACATAGATGTACATGAACTTAGAAACAACTTCATATTGTTAACTGAAAACATAATGAATAAATTAACCTAAATTAATATTATATAAATTGTATAATGCAGTGAGAAATATATTATGGAAATTAATTTAAATTAATTTAGGTTAATTTATACTTAATTTAATTTTAAATTTAAATTAATGGTAAAGGTTATTGTGTTTGACAGGGAAAATGGAATAAATAATTGCAGGTAATGCATGAAGAGCAAAAAAAAATGAAAACATGTACTTGCATTTGTGTAGTTTTCATAATATCTACTAAACTGAGGAAATAAATCTTTTTTCCTCCTGGCTACAGTTAATCTTAGAACCTCACGAGAGTCAATAAAATATATATTTTTAAAGATCCTTGAGCAAATTTCTGATTTATAATACAGATAGTCCTTGACTTGCAACCATTCATTTAATGACTGTTTAAAGTCACCGACAGTGCTGAAAAAAGTGACCTATGACTAGTCCTAACACTTATGATTGTCACAGTGATCCTGGAGTCACGTGATCAAGTTGGGCACTTGACAACTGGCCTGTATTTAGGATGTTTGCAGCATCCCAGAGTCATCTGTTCGCCATTTACGACCTTCTCAGGGTGCTTCTGGCAAGCAAAGTCAAGAGAAGGAAGACAGATTTGCTTAATGATTAAATGATTTGCTTAATGTCTGCAATGATTTGCTTAATGGCCATAGCAAGAAAAGTTTATATAATGAGATGTGACACACTGAACAACTGCATTGCTTAGCAGTAAAAGTTCTGACCCCAATTGCGGTTGTTAGTTGAGGACTCCCTAAAATCTAAATATCTTTTTAAAATATCTTTTAAGTTTTAGATGGAAATAAGAATATCTTTCACAAAGAATGCATATCAGTACAATGTGTCTTTCAGTGAAATACTTTAGTAGAGCACTTTAACATTAAGCATTTATTTCCAATATTGTTGCTTTATTCATGGTCATTGGCCATTATTACATGTTTGAATCAAACTCTGCAGAATATTGCAGGATGGCACAGAGATGAAACTTAACAAACCAGGTGACATGTTTGCAGTTATAATCTGACCATTGTAACCCCCAGCCTGACTCAGAGGGATATTGTACGCTTGCCAGTGTATACTTCAAGTGTAGCTTTGCACATTTAAACAATTATTTCACCAGAGAGATTAATTTTCCATAGGATATGGATTGCGAAGATTTTTACCAAAGGATAAAAACTTCCCCACAGAGAAGTACTTTTCTATCTTGCTGAAAAAAAATCTTAGTACAGCGATACAAAATGAAATGCTAGAGTGCCAGAGCAACACCTTAGACAGCAGACAATATAATTATTGTCAGTTATGAAAATAATGCTCCGAGGAAGGTCTGCTGTCTTATCTATAGCCTAAGAGGCAAAAAGATTAACTTGCAAGTCCTGCTATACTGGGATTGCAGGAAAATGAATGTTTGGGATTACACTGCTCTTTTCTTCAGTTTCAGAAAGTTGTATCAAACTGTTATTATTTTTTTTCCTGTATGACTCCTTGACCATCCACAGTAGTTTCAGCGCTGTCTGCTTTGAAGAAGACACTTAATTACACACCTGTCTGCTCACAAAATCTGAAGAGCAGAGAGAACTGTAATTTTGTAACCCCCAGCCTGACTCAAAGGGATATTGTACGTTTGCCAGTACCAGTGAGACTGGAAGACCTCAGAGGATATTTAATCAGGCATCAAAGAAGTGGAGCTTTGAACCTGGCTAAGCAGACGTACTTTAAAAAGGGGTGTCCTTTTGGTTAAAGTTAGTGAATAAGCCCAGGGTCATTCTGCAAGTAATTAGTTCAGCTTGTCATAGAGTATTTTGTGCCATTGTATCAGATGGATATTAACGTTATGTGAACTAGATGAGATTTTGATAGAACTTAACTCTTCCATCTTTAGCTCGGATATTATTTTTGTGGAATAACCAACTCAGAAGCTTTATAATAACAAAAATTAATTGACCCACTTTCCCATAAAAACCTTCTTTGCCATGTGTTCAAGGAACAGTCATTATTAGTGGATGAGGTAAATGTTGAAATATACTGCAGCCCTTTCCCATCATCAGAAGGATTCCAAGAATTCAGCTATTCGGGACTTTACAATTATAATAAATATTAAGAAACAGTTCAGTGCTATGCTACAACTCGTGCATTTAAATTTTCTAATACAATTGACCTTGTTACTTCAGGCACATATGCAAAGTAACACACAAGCTGAAAACTTTATATTGATGCCCATTTTAATGAGTTAATAATTTCTCAAGAAAGGCCTTATCTTAGAATCTTTCCTTGCTAATAAAAGTACTATCCTTTGATTCTTGAGTTAACAGAAAACTATACCAGTATAATTTTTCTGTCCCCATTAACAAACTATATACTGCATCTATTAATGCATGTGCTAAGTTACTGCTTTATGGTACTGTCCTGTTTATGTAGGTGTAGGGTATAATCGGCAAAGCAATTTGTGGTTTAATTAACCAGGGAGAAAGTGGCATGCCATCATCAATTCGAAAAAGGCTTTTTGATCTCACAAATTGCTAGTCACCTGACATCTCCTCTGACATAATGGCTAGCAATTTTACAAAACTTGTCATTGTCTTTGTCTTTGGATGTTTTCTTAGCTTAAGAGGAAAAAAACACTTTTAACAACAGAGAACTAAGGACCACTTAAGCCTGCCTTACTCATGGGCTGAGTTGAAGATGAGATGAAACCAATATCATTACATTCCAGAAAACACATTTTGCTAGGGCATGGTTATGCTCTGGTTATTGGAGGTATAAAGAGGCCTTCTAATTAACTTCAGAGAGGGCATCTCATTTGTTTCTGATTTTCCATGATTTTTATTTTTCACTTTAGAACAATTTTGGCAGTAGCTCCAAAATTTAAAAGGGCTTCATAATATAGTAATTATTTTTGAAACACATTTTAATACTAAGTGACTCACTTAAACTTGCTCCTTCTTTTATTACGTAATATAAAAGAATAATGACTCTTCCAGCAAGAATAGTAACATGCAAGAAAATCAATATGCTTCAGTATTTTAGTAATACTTTAGTTATTACATCAACCAATATAATATTTACTAGATTCTGATGCTTTATTATGTCATGAGTTGGTTAATACCGTCTCTTTTTTCTGAACAACATTACAGTATACAATCACAACATAAAATATCTAAAACTGAAAATGGGCGACCATCATGTTCCTCCCCTGCCATAGGTCGTTTTTTTTAATCTCCAGGGCTATTCTCTTTTAAAATGGTTGTTTAAAAAAGTTTTGTACTTTCATTTTTGAAGAATGTAACAAAGTCCTACTTTTCACATTGGGATTTAAACAGTGAAAGTACAAATAGATTGCAGAGAAATCCCTTCTTCAAAACAACTGATGTTGATATATATTGTCAGTTCTTGAAGATACTGATGCTATTGAAAGTTAGTGTGCTGCAATAATAGGTTAAGAAATCTTGAACTTGCCACACATATAAAACGGACTGATTTAACCTTTTTATTTTGTTGTTTTTTAATTTGCTGTGCCTTTCTATCATGAATATTTGGATTTCTTTCCAGTTATTTTATCTAAATGTTGTAAGTTAATGTTTTTCCTTGCATGATATGTATACGCTAGACATATTTCACACAGCAATAAATGGTTCCTTCCATTTACAGTCTTTTATACCATTTTGGAAAGGAGGTTCATTAATATATGAAATGATTGGTGAAGTTTTTGCAACTCTGGTTCAATGGATATAGAATTTATAAGCAATTAAACTGCTGTGGTTATACTGTATAGCCATCATTGGGATCAATTTTTTCTAAAAATTTTTTTACTCATGAGTCAGCCATCTTAGAGCAAATACCATACTCTTCTTGTAGACCTAAGAGGATGTCTTATATTGAGAGCTGCAAATTTCTCTCCAAAATGTATATTTTGCATGCAGTAAGGGATGAGATCTTTCTGGACATCCTAATATATATTTAAATCCAACTTGACATGAGTAGACTTCTATTCATATAACAGAAATTTATGTTTTCTTCTTTCCTGGGTTCTGAATATGTTCTGTAAAAAGAAGATTGTCACTGTTTGCTATCTTTAATATTAAAAACTATATATGAGCCATTTTTTCTTAAGTCTTCTAAAGATTAAAGATGCCTTACCTTTCTCAGAACCTAGTCTCTTGATATAAATATCTGTCTCTGCTTCCACGTATAATCAAAGCTCTAATTTTATGCATTGTGGTGGCCTTTTAACTATGGTCAAAGTGGTTTAATATATGTATTTATTATTTCAATGTCGAGACTGAACTCCAAAACAGTTCTGGGCATCTTACAGATGAAAATTAAATTCAAAAATGCCAAGACAAAGCTGAACCAGAAACTAACTAACTAACTTCCCCATCCCTCTCTCTTTTCGTCTGTCTGTCTGTCTATCTGTCTATCTATAAGCACACTTATACAATATATTCTCTCTAGGATGTCTTGGAAGAATGGCTCACTTGCCAGCGTTCCTGGCTTTATCTGGAGCCCATTTTTAGTTCAGAAGACATCAATAGACACTTACCTGTGGAAAGTAAACGTTATCAAACAATGGAGAGGATGTGGAGAAAGATTATGAAGAATGCCAATGAGAACAGAGAGGTGAGGTTATAACTATTAGCATGGGGCACTTCTACAAAAAGACTCTAAACCACTTTAAAGCTGTCTCTGAACTTCAATGATTTTACAATGTCAGTAATGCTTAAGAAACTACCAATTTTAAGCTGTGCTTTGGTGTATTTGAAAATGCATATAAAGCAACTTTCCTTTTGCTGTTCTCTGGAGAATCTGTGGATGCTCTGGCCTCTCATTGACTGGAATTCTCCTATCTCCTTTTCTGCTCATGTTAACCATTCAGTTCAGTCTTTCCCTCATTCATGTAGAAGATTTGCTACAACAGCATTTTGTTAAGACACTATTACTTCAAAAATCTTTAAAATATTACAAAGAAATAGAGGCTTAATAGTTTCATAGCTCCCCCTCTATAACAAACATATTAATATTCTTTTTGTGAAATTACCATGCAACGTGAGATGAAAACATAAATGTCTGAACTGTTCTGGTCGAAAGACTACCAATTAACTCCTGGAATTCTTGGTGTTTTGAAGGTTAGGAACAGGTTGGCTTCAAACTTGTC
The DNA here is from genome assembly GCA_032468095.1 of Pareas carinatus. Classification (NCBI taxonomy): domain Eukaryota; kingdom Metazoa; phylum Chordata; class Lepidosauria; order Squamata; family Pareidae; genus Pareas; species Pareas carinatus. The sequence goes on along the minus strand of JANHFO010001116.1, from coordinate 189,469 downwards.
ATAGGAAATTGGGGGATGAAAATCATGATAATGTGAACATGTTCAAAGCTTCATACTATTAATGTTTATTTTGCATACATTTAAAGAAGTATATTAAAATGTATTAACTGTAGAGGGTAATATACTTAGTGTTATCAACATGTCTATTTCTGTAATATGTTTCTTAGGTTTAAGACAATGTGTCAAATTAATCATTTCCAAAATTCCAAAAATTCTTGTTCCCTTTTTTTGGAAAATGATTTTTTAATTTCAGACAACCAAATAAACAAGTACACAAACATACAAACATACAATGATGGTCAAGAGAGAAAACGTCATACATAAACATACAAACATACAATGGTGGTCAAGGGAAAAGAAACCTCATATGCAAGTGTTTAAGAGATCTAGAGATATTGAGCAGTTATAAAGGTAAAATCCATAAAAGATATTTTTACATCTCTATCAGCAATAGTTATTCAAGGAAGGAGAAGGAGATTTAATGCAGATTATATTGCTACTGAACATAGTTCCCAACCTTTTCTTAATGGGTGTATTCAAGAAGAAGTGAGGAAATTTAACATCCAAATTTCTCTCTAGGTTATATCTCTCTTTCTCATCCTCTTTACTTTCTTTCTTCCACTTCCTTAATAGCGTTCTTAATGTATGGGAATTAAGAAGCTGTAATATCTACCCATAGAGATTTAACATGAAAGTTACCAAAAAAGAACATGCTACTGAATGTCAGATACACCAATCACATGAAAATTTCTGAGGTTCAAATCCCAGCATCTTCAGGTACTTCATATGAACTCCCTCAGAGAATTTTTCAATCTTCTCAAAGCTTGAATTAGCTTTGAATGATGATTATTATAAAACTATTATTATAAAAAAGAAGCAATCTGTTACACAGTAATGTAATTAGTAGGATACTGAATTATCCTTATAGACACAGTCTAGATCATGTTTTTCACCCTTGGTAAATTTTAAACGTGTGAACTTCAGTCCCCAGAATTCTCCAGCCAGCTGTTGTGCATCTTAAACATCTTCAAAGTTACCAAGGTTGAGAAATATTGATCTAGATACTCATAATCTTTGTTTGTCTTTAAAGCAGTGTAGCAATGTGAGAAATAGCACACCATAAAGCTGGAGTCTGCAATCTGGTTGTCACAAAAAGCACCTGGAAACCACCCTACTTTTTATAATTATTTCAATTTAAGAAATAAGCAAATGCCGGCCTCTCGAGCAATCATTATTTAGAAGAATGGCACAAAGCCTACATAGAACTCCATAGGCATTCCTATGAATAAGGAAGGCAAGCCGTATCAGAGTTTTGTTGAGAAATGTGTCCCAACATTTACCTACTCATGACAATAGGAAGCTAAGTTAGAAATAAACAAGTTTACTAATTGGCTCTCTGACATATTGAGTGTTTTGTGACTACTGTGCTCACCTTGGCAGATGTTCTGTAAAACCATTCTTCTCATCCCCATATATATTCAACATATATACAAAAAGAACATTTTAAACAATAGCATTTTTCCCACTGGTATTCAGAGCTTAGTTTATAAAGTTTTTATTTAAGTTTTACGAGGGGTGGTGGTGACATGGACTAGATTTGATGGAGGTAGGGGGATATGTTTTTGCGTTATTTGTGGATTGTAAGCTCCAATATGAGGCCTGATGCTCAAATAATATAATAAATGAATCTTTTAAAAGAAAGTGTTTAAAAATACAGGTTGCTTTAGAAATTATCTACATCAAATAATGGATTTCAGAAATTGATTTTGAATAAAAGGAAATGTATTATACTGAATCTTGAAATACATTTCAATAAGACTCAGAGATTTGAATTCCCAATCCTGGATCTGAATTTCCAACCCTGGACTAAATAGGAAAACTGTGGGTTTTCCTTATTTAGTCCGACCCATGACCTTCCTTTACTCCCCACATATCCAACAGTTAGCAAGTAAGGTGAAGAATGGAAGATTTAATAGAATAGAATAGAACCCAAAGAAGAATTATTGGAGTTGAACCTAGAATTATCCACATTCTGTTTATGGCATTTTCTAATTAGAAGAATCCAGGGGGAGTTCAAGCCATTTCTTATAGGAGCTCATACAACATTAAATAATCAATTTTTTCCACAGTTTTGAAATGACTCCATATAGAGAGAAAATACAGCCAAACAGCATATGCAAGAGAGTATTGGAATAAGTTACCATTGTCCCATTCCTTGGGAATCACCTGTTCAAAGTATACTGTATCTTCCTTTATTTGCTATATGGAATACCACCCATAATTTTCAAAATGGCTAGAAGAGTATAAAGCTCTAAATAAATAAAATAATGGAAGTGCATTCTGAAACCATCTTTACTAAAGTAGGCCATTTATTTTAATTGGGCTCTTCAGAATAACTCAACAAAAGTACAAATTATAGCTAACATGCTATTTAGAAGATAAAACTTAGGTAATACATTTTCAGCTCCATTAATGCATCTCGCTGAAATGAAGACAATGATAGTCAGGTTCAACGGCCTTCATTTTTATATTGTGAAAAAAATAGCTTATATTAGAAACAATAGTTGCTGGAGGTTATAAAAAATTGGTTTTTAAAAAATGGTTTTGCACTGACAGATTTGAATTCTGATTATGTGTTCCTTTCCATAATAGTTGTAATTCCACCTTAGAGATGAAGTGTACAAATAGTTCTGCATAGACTGATCGCCTTTTAACATTTAAATTTTAGGGCTCTGCTCTGTACAGAGATCGCACTAATACCACAGGTACCATATTAGTCTCCAAAGTGTCTTCACTCAGTTGAAAAATTAATCTGAATGAAAGGACATGGGACTAATTTATTATGTAAAGGCCTTTAAATTTTAATGGCTCTTTTGATTACTGTGCTACAATAAAAGTACACAATCCTTTTTATATGCCAAGATTGCCAAATGCGAGACAAATCTTGCTAGGAAGCTTTCAGTGTTGCTAGGGAAGTACAGGTTTTTTGTGGAAACCTTTGTCATATTTTTCAAAAATCCCCACAAGCTCATGAGCTGATACAAGATTTGATTCGCCAATTTCTCATATTTGGAACCTGAACATTTTATGTAACTTATTCATTAGGTGCACAAAGTAGTATAAAACATTTCCCCTACAAAACAGTATCATTGAACAGAGTTGCCATGAAGCAAGATGGACAACGAATTAATCTAATGAATAAATAAATAAATATTAGAGGTTAAGGCATCAGAGTAGAAACTAAGAGATTGACTTCTAGTCTCACCTTAGGCATGAATGCCAGCTGGGTGATTTTGGGCCAGTCTACCACACAAGGATGGTATTGTGAGGAAAATAAGAGCAGAAAACAGTATTGGTATGTTCGCCATCTTGAAGATATAAATTAAATGAATAAAATAAAATGTAAGGTAGGTTGAACTGACTCTTAGTGACCAAGTTAATGTCACAAGGGATATTCTATGGCCAAGCGTAGGTCCCCTTAGTCCTAAATCCGGACCTTAGCCATCACATCACATTATATGATACAATTATTTTCTGGTACTCAAATTTGTCACATTAGTTGGCAGCAGTGTTAATACAGAAATAAAATATATAGGAAGTTTTGACCAAGGAAACGTTCATTGAATTGTGCTGCTTGCTAAAATTCTACTTTTGTCCCAGGACTGTTTGAAATTCCTGTAACATTTTTCTGTCATATCACCTCTACAATTTATGTTATCTCTTTCTCATAACATTTGATACCAACCAATATATCAAACAATAATATATTCCTGGTAATACTGAGACTCATTGCTATTATCAGGATAATAATTTTTTTCCCATTGCAAGTTTCAGCACGAGCTCTTCAAGACAGACCATAATTCTTTTATAGGCCCAGGTAAAACAGGCAATATTTCTTACACCTTAATTATATTAAAAGTTTGCAATGGCATGAAAGTCTGTAAACTATTATGCCATGATGGTACTGTGTTCTCAGTGTAACTGGGAACCAGTATTTATAATGAAGGATCTTGTTTAACCCCGGTACCACACAACTGCTACCAGTCATGCTAACCGCGTCATATTATTTTGAGTAACAACAACACAAAATATTTTATTCTAAAAATCTAAATCATGCCAGTTATTGTACTCACTGCATTTTCCTATGAAAACTTTGATTATTAATTTTTCCTGTTTATGCCTGACTACTGTGAATACTTGATATCCACAGCCCTTGTTCAGTTATAATCTATTTCCTATGTAGCTAGCCAGAAGTGCAAATGTTGAGACTAATTAAAAGTCAATTTTGGACTATGACTCTGTTCAGCAGCAGAGTCAAGATTTTCTTGATCACACAGATCATGATTTTCAGGGTTTCCATAATGTATTAAACTATGCATCATGACTGGATTAACACAACAGACAGATAGACATGCTTGCATCAATCCTGTTTGTTTGTTTGTTTATGTCTTATATCCTGCCTTTATTATTTTTATGAATAAGATGGCAAGTTTACCTAATAATCCAGCAAGGTAATCTATATGCAATGGGAATTGTTTTAATGAGCAGAATACAATAGCTGCATTGCAGGTTCTTTCTTTCTTTCTTTCTTTCTTTCTTTCTTTCTTTCTTTCTTTCTTTCTTTCTTTCTTTCTTTCTTT
>JANHFO010001116.1:160740-174930 GCA_032468095.1 Pareas carinatus | reverse complement strand
ATAACTGAAAACTCCACATATTGTAAGCTATAATTTTGTTTATTGTTGTCTAATAAAAACTTTTTCTATAAAAAAAATAAATAAAAACAATGCAGAAATTGATGGTTGAAAAAGAGCAGAATAAAGGAATAGCATGATGCTATCTGATATCCATTCTCACAAACCATTCAATTCTGCATCCAGTAACATACATACAATAGCAAAATCCAGATCCTTCTTTATCTTGAATATGAACATGAGTTGAAGATAAGTAACAACACTTTTCTTATGAAGTCAATATAGAGGTGGCCACAGCATATCAAGTAGATTTCTGTCATTGCCTGATTTGTTTTGCTTTATTTGCGCAGCTGCGTGACCTAGTCGCACTTGTGCGAGGTAAATTGTCTCGGATGCAGCGGGGAGTGTTATCAGCTCTCATTGTGATCGAGGTTCATGCCAAGGATGTGGCAGCTAAACTTATTGAGGAGAATGTCATGAGTGAAAATGATTTTGAATGGATTTCCCAGCTCAGGTGAGGGATTTCCTCCTACCTGTAATGTTATTAGTAATATGGAAAAATTGCTCTTTTTAAGTAGGAGGGATATGGATCACACTAAATGAGAGGGTGAGGTCAAGCATCATTTTAATGTTTTGAAAATATTCCTTCAATTCTGTGTTTTTGCCTTCTTATAATTTTATTCAAATCATTATTCTAGTACAAGAATTCCCCTAATTATCCCATCAACAACATCACTATCATCCTTATTTCTGAGAAGATTGTTTAGTATAAATGAAATATATCCAGGTGAACAGAAATGTAGTGCTATAAAATGTACCTTCTCTATATTTCCATTTAACTTTTAATGCCTTATTAGGTACTACTGGACAAGAGATGATTTATACATTAGGGCAGTGAATGCTGAATTTATTTATGGCTATGAATACTTGGGCAACAGTGGACGACTTGTGATCACTCCTCTTACTGACAGGTATAGTAACTCCTTTACTGTCAAACAATTAAATATCTTCATAGTTCTGAATTAATAAATCTAAATCAAGGATCTTGTTTGTGACTTTTCATGAAGCTTTTTGACCTACAGGGTAATTTGTCAGGGAGGAGTTATATGTGGGAGCCCTGTACAGAAAAGAATTTTGGAATACTGTACATCAATAAATATTGCAATGCCTAGGGTTATACTTGCAGCAGCAGTCATGGACTTTCGGAGAGCAGCCCATATTGTGTCAATCAAGCCTGGAGTGATTGGAGGAAATGTGATGCAGTCAACGATGGCAGCCTTGTGAGCTTGTGGAGTCCACCTCTTAATTTTCTCTGAGTATGCCATGCTGCTATCACTCTTTGCATGCTTGCTGATCTTCATATCAACACAAACTTCTTATGTGGGGTGAGGCATCTGGATGGAATTACTTTTGTACTCATGATAGAAGGGAGGTCAAACCATTGCACATGGGCAAAATATAGCTGCTGTGGTTGCTGCTGGCATGGGTGCTCAAGTGGCTGGCATACTTTTTGAAAAATGTGCTGGTGGTGATGAGGTCATTTGCTTTGGAGAAATCCAGGACTTACCATCATCATCATCATCATCATCATCATCATCATCATCATCATCATCATCATCATCATCATCATCATTTTGTGTACCATATTGATTGCCACCCTGACAATTGTGCACATATCTGATGTTTCAGTTTAGTTTGTCACAGAGAAGCAGCAAGGTTTCTTGCAGGCAGGTAGATGCATAATCTTGAAAAGTTTCCATCCCAAACTGTTATTTCTCTTATCCACCGCATCCAGTTTGTGGGGCATAGACCAAGAAAAAGTGTGGCAGCAATACTGATGGCAATTGACATGAGGTGGTCAGAGTGTCAATGGACATCAACAACACAGGTGTGCAGATCAGTGCCTATTATGATAGCCATGCCTTTGTTGTTAGACATAGAAGATTATTTTGTATCCTTCACCAAAGTCACTACACTTTTGGCCTTTCCAATGTGTCTCTTGTATGCACACAATATCTGCCTTATATCATAATAGCATTTCTACTAGCTCATGACTGTGTTCAGTCAAGATGCTGATCTTCAGTGTGTCAGTGTATAATCATAATGCTTGAACTGGCTTCTTTAGTCAGTTCTACCCTTGAACTAGTAATATTTGCCCTCTTGTCAGGGCAGTCAGGCAAGAATAACACATGTCACCTCTGGGGGACGTCCTATCATTGTTCAATATTGCTGTTGATCCATTAGTTGCAGCAAAATTGTACCAATTGGTTTGTTGCCCAAACCTGACCACAGTCCATCCATTTTCAGCTCAGCACCACCCTTGTGGGAGGGCAATTTCTAGTAGCATCAACAACAAAGAACAGATTTCGCTGCCAGGCTTTGTTTTGTCTGCAATATCCTAATCTAGATGAGCTGTCTCTTATGAGTCGTCTGCCAGATCAAACTGAAAAGTTGAACTAAGGATTATGTGTCCAGAAACTGGTGATTTACTGATGAGCCTCAATGTGAAGCTTAACGGCATGCTGTTTAAAAAGTAATAAAAAATTGATTGCAGTCAAATGTGTTGTGGAAGACGATAGCAGGATGTGTTCAGAATTTCAAAGAAGTAGGAAGACTAAAGAAGCAGGTGAGGCTAGTGTGAATATACAACTGAGGAAGATACGTACAGCACAGAAAACAATAGGGTTTTAGGATGTTTAGAAACCGCATACAAAAAGAAACCAGAACAAGATCAACAAGTAAATCTGCAATATTCGGGGGCTAAAAATCAAGGCAACTATGAAATGGACAGATATGAAAAATCCAGCCTCTTTACTGTTCTACAATATTTATCTGGATTTTGCAGCCCAGGTATGTTATTCTTATTTAAGGTGTAAAAGCTTTCAAAATTTCTAGGAATCAGATATGTCAGTATAATGTTGGAAATAAAGCAAATTATTTACAGTATTTTAATCCCACACTTCGGACAATTCTTTCTCTCAAAGCACCTCACATCAATTAATAAAAGAGAGACAGGCACCACTATCAGGTTTTTAAACTAAAAAAAAGGACACACAAAGAAAGAAGAATATTGGGAGTTAGGGAGTTTAAGGCCAAAACAATGTAATATGCTATAAACTGGCATTTCTATCCAATTTTGATCAGACCAATTTTTCTCTGGTGGTATTCTTGCACACATCCAGCCAGAATTGATTACACTTGTTTCTTTCCTCAATGGACAGGGCCAGAGTGCCCTGTCTCTGCTTCAATAATCCCACTGCAATAGAATATTGGAGCTGCTTTTTCTATTTTCCTGACAATCTAGGAAAGAATTTGTGCAATAATTACTTAGGGTTAATCAGCTTATCCCACAGTCATATGGAATCTAGAATATCTCAACATGCCTATTATAGTTAAAAGTTTTGTACAATTAAGATTTATTCAACTACATAAAAAGAAAATTATCCTTTCCTGGTAAAAGCTATTACACAGATGCAAACCAGTATTAAGATATATTTCTTTAATTATGATAATGTAACATCCATATATGTGCAAAAAAGTGGATTGTATCTTTTGTAACTTGAACAGGATATGGTCATTGAGTTGTCAGTAATGGTAGTAGAGGCAATTTAAGCAAGTGGTCTATTGTGGATAATATGGAATGATGGAAATGCCTAATTAATTCAGAATGGTTAAAACACTCTTTGTGGGAGGGGGAAATAGCATAGACTGTGGCTATTGTTTCAAAACAATCTTATGCTTGAAGATTGGCATCGGTATTGATTATTAGTACTTTGGAGGAGGGTCAATGCTAATTGTTCTCAAGGGACCAGTTGAATCATGTCTAACCTCATTCAGCTCTATGTGATCATCAAATTAAAAATCAGAATGAATCAGAGAAGCTTTTCAGCCCTTTTAGTATTTTTTCTTTCATGAATTAATTTCTTGTATTTTAGTAAAATAAAAGAGAACTCTTTTCTTTATGTATCATCCTAGAGTAGACTATGTTGCTATTTACACCTGAATGATTTCAAATTGCAATTGTATAAACATATAAGGCAGTTTTTCAGAATGTTTGTTTATGAATAATAAATGCGTCAACTAGAAAATTTAAAAGAATACTTTCAGAATGCTGAAAATGATTTAATTCCTATTACAGATGCTACCTGACCCTGACCGGAGCCTTGCATTTGAAATTTGGAGGTGCTCCTGCAGGACCAGCTGGAACAGGCAAAACAGAGACAACTAAGGATCTGGGGAAAGCTTTAGCTATACAGACAGTTGTGTTTAATTGCTCCGATCAGCTTGACTTTATGGCAATGGGAAAATTCCTGAAAGGACTAGCCAGGTACTAAAGCACAGTTTTGTACCCATGTAAAGAAATATGCCTGAATTAGAATAGAGCTACATCAAATAAGGAGTGAAAGAGAGTATGCATGTGTTCAGAATAAATGTAATTAGCTAATATCACTCTCCTTTTTGTCTATTTTTGTTGACACAGAGAAGTGTTAACATACTTGGCCCTAAAACAGTGATGGCTAACCTTTTAGGCACTGAGGGTCTGGATGAGTTGCAGCTAATGAGTCACGACTGATGACATCATCACCTGGCACCACTGCTCTCTTTCTGAGTCTGTGCATGGCCCTGTGACATCATTGTCCGGTGCCACTACTCTCTTCTGAGCATTCTCAACTCTGGCGTGATGCTGGGGCAACTTGACTCACATGCCAACAGAGAAGACTCTGCATGCCCACTGTGGCACATATGCCATAGGTTCACACTCACTGCCCTAAAGTATTGAGAATTAGCTAAATTTCAGCGTACAAGATTAATTTACTTATTTATTAAATGTATAAGCTGCTCCAACCTGTACAGTTCTGAGCAGTTACGACTATAAAACCATAGCAAATGGAAACCCAACATAATCCAAAAGAAAAAATCAGAGAAAATCCACAATCAGATAACCAAACTTCCCACAAAAGTTATATTATTTATTCTAACTCAAGACTTGAGATAAAACCATGTTTGAAGGATTGAGGGTGATACAAATCTCAGGTAAAACTGTATATTATCTTTTGAACTAGAAAAAATAGGTTGTTCATGAAACAGTAATTTTATTTTGCTTTAAACAAACCCAAAACAAAATCCTAAATCACAGAAGTTCCATTAAACCGTTTAGTATTTGTTGCAATTCAGTATTAAAGCAGTGTCCCAGCACTGCAACATCAGATTTTAGAAGTTACTTCTCAGTTTTATCTATCAGTAGAGCACTGACCCAAAATAAATACCTAATCTATGAATACTGCATTTAGTGTGGATTTCACATACAAACCTTCTTCGCAAAATATCCTAATAAGAAAATTAGAGGATTGGTTTTCTCTGCTGATATCTTCTGATTTTTAAGACTGATCACATTAGTGATAATTACTACTGGATATTTGATATTATCTTCTATTTATATACTTAGCTCTGGAGCCTGGGCTTGCTTTGATGAATTCAACCGCATTGACATTGAAGTTTTGTCTGTAGTTGCCCAGCAGATCACAACTATTCAGAAGGCCCAACAACAGAGAGTAAGTCAAGACCTCTTCATAATATCCTTTTGAAAATTCTTTTCAACTGGTTTTCATCCTGAGTCAACATGAATGCATGCTAATGTATTTGGTTTTTTTTTTAGGAGTAACGGATTAGCTGTCTGAATTCAAAAAGTACTACATAGACATGCACTTCAATTTGTACCCAGCACATTGCTACACATTAAGAGAACACAACCATTACAAATATATGTCTGTCTGTCCATCTATTCATCCCCAAAGAGTACTCTAGTGATTGAGTGAAACATCTGTTAATATCTAGCAAAGTCATAAAAGATTTATCTAGTGTTGCCTACTAAAGTAATACTCTTTGGTCAAGTCTTATATTGTTTGTTCTTAGATATTTGTCACAACTGAGATTCTTAACTTGTTTATCATTAGAATCACAATGATTTTTTTAAATTTAAAATTCTAAACTGGACAGCTTGTTGTGCTTGACTTATCACCTAATTATTCAGTCACTAGCATATGAAATTTGTAAAGTTGTGAGGAAGATGTTATAGCCAGAAAACAGTCTCTCTATAATGGAATTTGAAGATACTTTTTTGAATATCAAATTGTTCACTATTTTTATTGCCTCCAGGTGGATCGCTTCATATTTGAAGGAGCTGAGATCCCATTAGTTCCATCTTGTGCAGTCTTCATCACAATGAACCCTGGCTATGCTGGACGCACTGAATTACCTGATAATTTAAAGGTAATGGTGCTAAATGTTACAAAATACTACATACACTACATTCGTTTAAGCCTCTTCCATTTTCTTTGTGTGATCATTAGAAATTATGCAATAAGTGGAGGCCAGCAAAAACAGGCAAGGGAGATTACAGGTTGAGATGCCTCAGTTCAAGAAATCACTAACCAAGTGTGGCAAGAAATGATAAGAAAATACATTCAATGTATGAGGACAAGTAAGCTGAGGTTGACTCTTGTTAAAACAAAACAATATGTGGATTGGTAGTTCCTGGCTATAAGAATTGGGGCCTCTAGGCGCCTAAATGTGCTTATATTCTTTATTCTGATCAAGGATATCCTAGCAACATTCAAAAAGTGTCTGCTTCACATTTAGGTTACTGTAATGCACTCTATGTGAAGCTATCCTTGATCTTGATCCAAGAGGTGCAACTGGTACTGAATGTAGTGCCCGGGTTGGTGAATGGCATAACCATATTATTTCTTTTGCTAAAACAAAAATGACTTTGATAGCTGAATAGTCCCAAGCAAAAGGTTTCCTTTTGACATACAGCATAAGGTCCTAAACTACTTGGAACAAGGATAGTTGGTGGATCACCCTCACCTTTAGAGACATGGCAGATGACTAATCTTATTTTATTTTATAGCCACCTTTATTTTCATAAATAACTCAAGGTAGTGGTCAGACCTAATACACCTTCCTTCTCCTATTTTCCCCACAACATTCCTGAATCAGTGCGTATTTCTATAAGCTTTATAGAATTGATATAGAAAGGTATGCTGGGAAAGTGTTGCTTTTTATAGCAAGAAACATCAAAGCTAACATGCAATATACAAAATATTGACACTAGATTCTTTTACCGGAATGCTATCATTTGCAATCTCTGGCCTCAAATATAAATTAGATCTAGGGATATGCTGTCACTCACCCAAATAAAAAACTGAGAAGGATAAATGCGAAATTGTTAACGTCTTTAACAAAAATATATACCACATTCTTCAAATTAGTGGAAGAGTATTGGAAGGTAGCCAAATAAATGTAACACCAATTTTATCAAAAAGAGTAAGGGATGAAAAGAGAACATATTGTTCAGTTAGCTTAATGTTCCTAAGAAAGGGACTGGAAACAAATCTGACAATCACATATTATTCCAGTTACTTGGTTTTAAAAAATAATATGATTGAGATTTTTTAAAAAGTAAAGAAGAGAGCAACCAAAATTATCAGGGGCTTGACTACCATCCCTACAAAGAAAAGTTAGAATATTTGGGATTTCATCAGCTACAAATGTGGGAAGACATGAATAAACATAACAGATAATGGAGAAACTAGATGGGAGTTTTTTTCTTCCTCTCTCAAAACACTAGGATTAGGGCCATCACATGAAGTTGAGGAAAGGAAAGTTAGAATAGATAAAAGAAAACACTTTTTTATACGGTGAATATTTCATTACTATAAAATGTAGCACAATCTACTTACTCATTAGTTTTAAATGGACATAGGATTGATTTAAAAGAAGCACAAAGCTATCAAGAACTACTAGTTTTGAGATTCTATAAAACTTTTGGATTGGGGATAGCTTGCCTTCAGATACAAGTTGCAGGGAAACAAGATATCTACCTCTTCTAAGCACCCTAAAGACTTCATTGATCACTCTGAGAAACAAAATACTGACTATTCTGATGCAACAGCCTATTTTTTAATATTCTTAAGGGTACGTGGTATTGTTCTCACCCTGATGAATTTATATATTCCAGGCTCTTTTTCGTCCGGTGGCCATGATGGTTCCAGATTATTCCATGATTGCTGAGATTTCTCTGTATTCTTTTGGATTCAATGAGGCCAAAGTTTTGGCAAAGAAGATCACTACCACTTTCAAACTATCTTCTGAACAACTCAGTTCTCAGGTAAATATGCATTTCCATCAGTTTGGTAATAATTCATGCCTGAATTTTCTATCAAGGTATTCTATGAAGAAGACATAGAAGATACAGTATCTGGTTCTTTGATCTTTTGCCATTGATCATACACAAATATTAAAACATGAGATTTGCTTTGAACGAGTACTACTTTTCTTCTTTAGAAAGATGATTCAAGTACAATTGGAGGTTCTTATACATATCACTTTTCTAGACTTAAGTAAACAGTTAATTACCTTTCTAATACAGTTTATTTTCAGACTTTGTCATTTTTCATATATTTACCATAGGATCATTATGATTTTGGAATGAGAGCTGTGAAGACAGTGATTTCAGCAGCTGGCAATCTCAAAAGAGAAAATCCAACCATGAACGAGGCAAGTTCTTCTTGAGAATATTGCAGTGTTAGTAGAATGTCTCTTTGTACTGTGGAGAATGACCTTTGAAATAATTAAAACATAGTTAAATACCATTTCCCCTCTTATGTCTGAAAGTTGTTAAGTATTTAGATTTCATTTTCATTTTAACATTATATCTTAATTTCTGTTCCTGAGGAAAAACTCAGAGTAGCTAACATCAAAACAAGTAGAGCAATTATATCATAATACTATTAAATTCACATTAATATTTAAATAAGTAAATAATAGTTCGGAAGCATAATAGCAATTTAGCATTTAAAAACATTTATTCATTTCATTAATTTTTATTCTGTCTTATATTCAGTTGAATGTTCGAAGAGGCTAACAGCAGCAAAAATACAAACTTAATTAGAGATAGCCGTCGACTTATGGCCATCATTGAACTTGGAATTTAGATTGTAAGTCATTGCAATTATTGAGTGGTATGTCCATGTGACCACCTCACTCAGGACTGCAATCCCATCTCTCCCTATTGCAACCATTATGCGATCATGGAGTGAAAGAACAGCCTATCAAAGGGAGGCAGGTAGTTCCTCTTCATACCAGGAAGGGAAACTACAGTGATGGGCTGAAGAAAAAAAGCTCAGATCTTTGTATTCTTGAGTTTTTTTTCTCCAGCCCAGTGCTGCAGTTCCTAAAAAAAATCTCCTGTGCCTGATAGTTCCCCTTCCCTTAGTGAACAGAAAGAGAATTCTGTCCTGAAATCCAAACAGGATTTTGGCATGAAACATTTCCAGCATGGGGCATTTGGTGACAGCCCCCAGAAACGAGAAGGAATACTCTTATTTCTGGGGGCCAGTTGCAAACACCCCATGCTGCAAATGCCTTGTGCCCAAAACCTGCTTAGATTTCATCCAACCTCCTTGACAGTAAAAGTGCTGTCTCAGTGGATTGCACCCTCCCTTCATTAAGCAGCACATTGCTCTCAAGGAAGCTGGGAGAAAAAGTTCATCCCTAAAGCCAAGCAAGATGTTCTGCTTGCATTTTGTGGCAGACCATTTTCAGCCAGGACCCAGGAACTAGAAAGAGTCCTTTGACCAGGCAGCAGTGACTTTTGACTTTCCCTACTGGTTTCTCCCATTGTCGTTTTGGGGAAGCTGGCAAGGAACATTGCACATGGTGAATGAATAATTTTGAGGTACTTGCCAGCCTACCGTATATGTGAAGAGATTGCCAAATGCTCAGATTGCAATCATTTGATTGCAAGTGCACTGCAGTGGCCATAGGTTCAGAATTTCAATTTCAATTTTATTGCATTTATATACCACCCTTCTCCTGACGGACTCAGGGCAGTGAACAGCCAGATAAAATCACAAACAAAACATCACAAAACAATCACAATACCCAAGTTAAAAAACATATTAAAATAATTACACAGGGCCGTAATTTTAAAAATCCAATATAAAAACCAATTTAAATCCCAATAAAAACAATTTACAATAATAAAAGGGTGGGGGCTAGGATAGCCCGGCTTGCATAAAAAGATGTGTCTTTAGGGCACGACGAAACACAAAGAGGTCAGATATCATACGTATCTCGGGGTGGAGGTCGTTCCAGAGGGTGGACGCCACCACAGAGAAGGCTCTCCCCCTGGGGGTCGACAGCCGACATTGCCTGGCCGACGGCACCCCGAGGAGGCCCTCTCTGTGGGAGCGTACTGGTCGGTGGGAGCTATTTGTTGGTAAAAGGTGTTGTAAGCTCCTTTGTAATTTCAAATGGTGGCTGAATGATTGATCATTAAGCAAAGGCTGCATGTACTGATTGATAATTAAAATATTAAGCGGGGACAACACCTGACTGTTTTGTGAACCTTGTAAAGTTAAGCAGGACTATACCTATATCAGTTTTCATTTGTAATCATCCCAGCTGACTTCCCAAAAATTCAATGGGAAAGCCGACAGGAGAAGTTTCAAGATGCTGGGCAAGTTTCTCCCACCTAGTACTCTCCTCCAGCACCTCTGCACTATGCCGGCCCCTCACTCACCCTCTTCAACACCCTCCCACACTCTTTTGCATCTTCATGTAAACCTCCCTGACCCATGCCATGCACACTTGTGCACTTTCCTCAATCCATGCTGAGCCTCTCGTGCATCCTGTCACACCCTCATGCATCCTTTTCAAATGTGCTTCACATGTACTCCCTCGCCCTCTTGTACAATCTCCTTAATATACACCATGACTCTCACACACTGTTGTTTATTCTCCCCACCAGCAGCGGCACCTTTCCCATACCCTTCATATCTTTCCACACTCAATAGCAGCCACTTACCTGTCTGCCAGCCTAGGATTTGCAACTTCCTGCTAGTTTTCCCAAGCCAGCAAGAAGTTGCTTCACCTAACAACTATGGATTCAAGGAACAATGGCAACCAGGATTCAGGTATTGCTGCCAGGAGCAATGAGTTCTCCCTTTATGACTACATCAATTAGCAATATAAATTCTGGGCCCAGTTTCTGTCATAAGTCAAGGACTACCTATAATTTTTAATAATTAAAATAATGCTTTAAAATTAAAAGCAAAAAAGGAAGATTTGTATTAAATCTCCCAGAGGGAGAGCCTTCTCTGTGGCAGCTCCCACCCTCTGGAATGACGTCCCCCCAGAGATGCGAATTATCTCGGACCTCTGTGCTTTCCGTCGTGCCGTAAAAACCTACTTCTTCATCCAGGCCGGGTTGGCCTAATCACACCTCTCCTGCTTAAATTTTTTATTAATTTTAAATATTTTAAATTTCAAATTTTGTTATAAACTGGTTTTACATTGCGACTTTTTAAATTCAGCCATGATAATGATATTATTTTTAACTTTTTAAAAATGTTTGTATGTATGTTTTGAAATGTATTTTAAATGGCTGTACGCTGCCCTGGGTCCCTTCGGAGAGAAGGGCAGTATAAAAGTATAAATAAAGGAAAGGAAAGGAATGGAGGACTTGAAAAATATGGATTATGTTGACATTTGCATTCACAAAGATGAGCTGCAATCAACTTAGTAGGTCTTATTTTTGAATAAATATTGTATAAGCTGACTTTATTCCAGTGAGGTAGAAGATTTCATAGAAGGATTCACATTATAGCAGTGTGCATATAGCACAAATTATTTCATTGCATCTGACACTTGTGAAATGTATTTCTTATAATTTCCATTAAAGATATAATAAAATTATCTCAAAACACTCAGTGTTTGATTTTGGAACTAAATATAAGATAGAACAGACCCATTCTTACTGAACCTGCTTATCATCCAAACTGTATTTTACAGTTTTGTAAAATACTTTTTATATCATTAATATTTAGCCATCGAGGGTAAAACTGATCATGTTGACAGGAAAATAATTTCCTAATATTTTGTTTTAATGGTTTCTAGGAAATGATTTGCTTAAGAGCTATCAAGGATGTCAATGTTCCTAAATTCCTGCAAGATGACCTCAAGCTATTCAATGGTATAATTTCTGACCTATTTCCCATGATCAAAGAAGAAACTATTGACTATGGCATTTTGGAGGAAGCAATTCACAAATGCTGTCTAAAAGACAATTTGAAGGATGTTGAGGGTATGCAAAACATATGCTATCTATTTTTTTCACCATACGTTGTATTAATCTCACATTTAAAAATATTGTCATTCTTGCTACATAACAGAAAAGCGTTGCAGTCGCAGGAAGTTTGGGCAATTTGTCATTCCACACAGTCTACAATTCAGGTTTCCTGCCTCAGCTCATATATCAGTCTATGAGAATAAAATTGTTAATGCTCAGATGAGCAATCTATGTACAATACTTTGCCTTGATTTCAATGGAAAAGTTGATCTTGCTACTCCAAAAAGGTTGTAATTTAAAATTACCATTTTATCTATGAGCTTTTATTGGTACTCCATTCTGCATCTCAGAGGGTCGTAATATTTGGGTAGAATCCCAGTCTGGTCTCTCAGCTAATGTTAGGATATGACTCGCTGATGACAGCAAATAGGATAGAAATGGCCATTCAAGTCTCCCTCGATTTTTCAGTAAAGCTCTTTCCTGCTAAAAGCCAGTTTAGTGTAGTGGTTAAGGCATCAGGCTAGAAACTGAGCGACTGTGAGTTCTAATCCTGCCTTTGACTCAAAAGCTAACTGAGTGACTCTGGGTCAGTCATTCTCTCTCAGCCCTAGGAAGGAGGCAACAGTAAACTATGTCTAAAATGTTTTGCCAAACAAAGTTGCAGGGACTTTTCTAGGCAGTCTCTGAGAATCAGACACAATTGAATGATAGAAAAAAAGCTCTTGTGCAGAATATGTGATAGAGTGAGGAAAACATCATTTATCTAAAAAAGAACAGAAAAAAGAAAGTAAATAAATTTAATCCCCCTCTCCCCAGATTTCATTTGAGATCCAAATTATTTATATTTTAAAAATAGTTGGATAAAATAATGAAGAGTGAGAGCCATAGGGCACATTTGAAACTTAATGCTGTTTATTTATGTGAATCTAGCATTTGTTATAACAATCTTCAGCCAAGAGCCAGATACTTTCAAATAATAATATAAATAATAAACTGTTAAAACATCAATGCAATCAAAGAAGAGCAAATAATACTTTCAGTAATAAAAACTGTGATGGCAGTGGATGAGTTGCCAAATATATTTTCTTGGAAAGAGAATTCCACATGCAAGAGTGCTATTATTATTATTTTAAAAAGCTCATGGATAGAAGCATTTATATACTGTATCATGCCTTGGGAGCCAAAACTACAAAAGAATTAAGTAAGCATGCTGTTGACATCTTATGTGCTATCCTATGAGCACAGAGAATTCCTATGTAGGTCACTCAAATCCACAGCAGGCTTTCTAATGCATTGCTGCTGGAATTCACAGCTCTGCAACCAGTAAAAGCCACCAGGAGGCATTTCTGTTCTGAATCTTATCTTGCTCCAGGTTTCATCACCAAGTGTATTCAGCTGTATGAAACAACTGTGGTACGGCACGGTCTCATGCTGGTGGGGCCCACAGGCTCTGGAAAAACAAAGGTAAGCATTGCTGAAGACACATTGCAATAGAACAAGAAAGAGAACTAACTCCAGAAATTTCTTCCAGCACTATCAATTTCTTTTGCTTAATTCTTTCTTGCCAAGTACAGTAGCAACCTCTATAGGAGAGCTTTGAAATAAACATATTAGGATTAAAGGGCTAAGCTGAGTTTACATTTTGTTTGGAAGAGCCTCATTAAGGTGAGCATCGATAACTTTGAGCCTACCAGAGAATTAGCAAGATTTTGACAGCATACTTTTGGCCAGTATGTCATTGACATTCAGAAATGTGGGATCACTCTTTTTTCCTATTTCTTTTCTGATTGCATCTGCTTTTTAGAAATCTTAAATGTGCCATAACTTGGATAAAATCCTTCATTGCTACTTTATATTGTTGAAGATTCATGGTGAAGTTGGGCTATTGTCTTAGTCTTGAGGATTTTGCGACTTATCTGCATGACAAGATCGTTCAGATGCGGAGAGGCTTGAACTCTGCTTGATAGAATCCAGGCGAGATGCCAGGTGCAGGTGTTGTGAATGTTACCTGGGGGGAATTTGACCCTGTGACTTCCGAGGATATGGACAGGTTGCTGGGA
>JANHFO010001116.1:147996-160640 GCA_032468095.1 Pareas carinatus | reverse complement strand
TACTCGGGAAAGGTAAGTGGTAGCTTAGAACCAGCTCGTGTGTGTTTGTGAGATTGCCTGAAAGTTTGGAGTGAATGAGTGCAGTACTTTTTGAGATTACCTACCAGGAACAAACATGTCGTTCCATTTTTATATATATAGATAAAAACACTATTCAGGTTAATTATTTTGCTTCATTGGATATTTTTTTGAGGGGGGATAATTATTCAGAATATCCCCTGATGTGCTGAATGTAAGGCATATTAGGCTTGATATGTAGTGAGTTAGCTGTCCTTAATCCATAATTCACACCTCAATAACTGGTTTGTTACAAGAAATGTTGAGAATACAGATAAATTTTAAACCTAAGCTGTTCTTGTTGAGTATTGTCCCAGAAAAGTTTAATAGACAATATTTATATTTGATTGCACATGTACTGACAGCAACTAGGATTGTTTTTTCACAAAATTGGAAGACTGAAGAAACAATACAGAATGAAGAAATAATTAGAAAAGTTTTAGAATGTGCAGAAATGGACAGATTGACTCTGGTATTGAAAGATAAAGAAGAATCAGTACACTTCAAAACATGGAATTGTTTTTATGGATGGTTAGACAAGAGATGGAAGGAATAGGTCTGAAATTGTATTAGTAAGATTACTAAGTATTGATGAAACATGCATAAAAATGTATACCCAATTGGCTGATGTTGATCGAAATACTTAATATCTTGGTTCCTTTTTTAAAAAAATGAATAAAAATTCTTTGGGAAAAAAAACTGTCTGGCTTGGCATTGCAACCAAACAAGATAAGCACAGATTTCAAAGAATAATTAGAACTGCAAAA
This sequence comes from Pareas carinatus, assembly GCA_032468095.1. Lineage (NCBI taxonomy): Eukaryota > Metazoa > Chordata > Lepidosauria > Squamata > Pareidae > Pareas > Pareas carinatus. The sequence continues at coordinate 159,816 of JANHFO010001116.1, read as the reverse complement.
AAAAATACAAAACTCCCCTTCATTGAAGACTTGTACACTGAATATGCCAAAAAGAGAATGGTGAAAATAATTATAGACCCCTCACACCCTGGACACTCTGTTTCAACTTCTTCCCTCCGGACATTGCTACAGGACATTGCAAACCAAAACAACTAGACACAAGGATAGTTTCTTTCCCCATGTCATCAACCTACTAAATAACTTTTTTACACAAAATTTTCTAATAGGAATATTAAATTTTCTAGTAGGAATATACCATTATTACATTCCAATTACCTATTACCCATTCCCTTAATTGTATGACAATTTGCTTCTGGCTTACATCTTACAATATAAAATAGTTGTTCATTTAGTACCCCTATTTTGATTTGTAGACTGATTATTAGCATCCTACAAATGTACTAAACCTATTACAAAAATGTACCGTATCACAAAAATGTATTGTATGGCATGAGGAAGGTGTTTTCTGACATGATGAAATGTGTTTTGTGACATGATGATTGTAAATTATAACATGTTGACATGATGAATGTACTTTATGATTGTGATTGCATTCATGATTAAGATCGCCGTTTGTCAATTGCAGCTTATATGGATGTAGTGGGGGGAGGAGATGGAAGAGACCCAGAGGGGTCTCCCACTGGACAGCTGGATTGGGGCCCATGTGCCGGACAGCTGGGCCATGAAGACTTGGCATGCGTGTCAGCTGTTCAGTGGCAGCGCTGATCAGCTGAGAGACGGAGAAAGGGAAGCTCTTTTTGGTGCAAATCACCAGGGAGGAGATTAGAAATTCATGTCAAAAGGGTCAGAATGGGGGGAGAAAGACAGACAGAAAGAGAAAGAGAAAAGAAAAGGGAGGAGGAAAGCATTGTGGCGAGGATCGGAAAGGAAGGAGGAGAAGATCGTGGAAAGGAGAGGAGTGAGGAGAAAAGCAGCAAAGTAGTGAGATAAAAAGGAAAAAATGTTGCAGGGCGGAAATAGAACAGAGGGAGAAAAAGAAAACAACATAACTATTGGGGAGAAGCAGCAAGGCTGGAGAGAAAACAGCATGGCTAGAGGGAGAGGCAGTGAAGCTGAGAGAAGAGCTAAAATGGAGCAGAGTCAGAGGGAGGGCTGATCTGGACCAGGACCAGGTGGAGGGCTGAGGCAGAGTGGAGCCAGGAAGAGAGCTGATTCTTACCAGAGCTGAGAGGAGAGGCGAACCAGAATAACCAGAGGACTTTGGAACTAGTTAGGTCGAGAAGAACCAAGAAGAGGGGAGGCGAAGTCAGAGTATAGCGGTTCCTGCGGGGGGTAGTGCTACATGTACATGACAAGATGGATGTACGTTATGATTATGAATGCATCTTAGAACTGTAATCACAATTGGTTTATTGTATGCATGTATGTAGGTATAGAGCAGGTACACCGGAGACAAATTTCTTGTGTGCCCAGACATACTTGTCCAACACATTCTGATTCTGATTCTTAATTTATTTATATTGATTTCAATATAGTCAGATCAATGTGACTCATAGTCAGCGTTATCATGTTAAAGTAATATCTAAGAGCAAAGAAAGTGGACTTTGAACATCTTGTCTTTCCCTTATGGGTAGTCAATCATAATTTCAGAGTCTTTTAAAAAGATATTCCCCCTGTTTTCATTTGAAGGTGCTGGTGCATTTTTCCTTAATCATAACACAATCATGTTCACATAACATCCGCTATAAAAAGATAAGGCATCCTATATATTTATAAATACTATGTAAGGCAGAGAGGATGAATCTGCAGATCCATTGTTTTCACAGTGACTCAATAAAATGGCAAAAAAGGAGAAATAATGGAATGCCTCTTTTTTCTCCCCCTCTTTTTAATGATGCATTCTTTGGCTGAAACTACAGTAAATGTTGCACTTAAAGACCAAGTTAAATCAGTTGATTCTACTTAGCCACAGCTTAAATGCCCTGTTGCAATTTGAACAGCTATAAAAATGAAAACATCTATTGGTTACAAAACCCTTACAAGGTCATAAGACCTTTTTTGTATCCTGGAAGCAATGTTTAAGGCAGTCTATTACAACAACAGTTTTATGAGCCAAGGGTTTTAGCCTTTGTTATATGAAGGCAATGTCTTATCCGGTGGAAGTCAGGAGTTCAATTCACTAGTGAAATAACTTCAGGTAGATAACTTGTCTGACTCAGACCATAAATGCAATAAGCGATATCGGAAATCATCAGAAATCACTGAATCAAAGTAATGGGAGGAAGGAGATGATGAGCAAGGATCAGGACTTATGCAAGACAGAAATGGGTTACAACAGAGAGTGAACATGGCTGGCAGAAGTTTCCAAACAACAAAGGGGGTAGGAACTGGGAGAAGATAAGCGTTTTCTACTGTCATTCTCTTTCTAGAAACTGCTCAATTGAGCAGATGTACAGTTTATAGGTGGGATATTATGGTTGGGAGCAAAGGACTTTGGGATAGTTTGCATTTGATCTCCAGAGTGTAACTGAGGAAGACACAAGCATCTGCGAGGACTGAAAGTAAGGAAGAATGAAGTATTTCTGACAGATGTAAAAATCTGGGCAATCAGTTTATTATGATCTTCATGAGTTCCCATTAATGGGAGGGGTTTGTTCTGGCCCATTTCTAACACTGTGCTAATAACACAATTTTTGACAGAATTTAAGAAAACTTGTATTTGCCTATTACTCCTAACCCATTTTCTAATTCTCAAGGAAAGATATATTTGCTTCTCAAGTAAATATTTCTGCAAAGTTGAGGTGGACAGCAGTCAGTTTGGAAATTCATGTTTGTTTGAAAAAAAATTAGCAGATAGATCAGAGAGCAAGGAATTAATTGGTCACCAGAACAAAGTGCTTAGAGATTGCAGGAGAAGAGTCAGGTTAGGTAGTTAACAGTCAGAATTAGTTCTGTACCACTGAAGTTTATTAAAAGGTATACGTTTTTGAGGAAGAGAAGGTAAGAAAACCATTAAAAACATGATCTCTATCTGTCTCCAATGTAACTTCTTTCTCACACCTTTTGTTTAATTTGCACAGTTAATTGTGTTGTAATGTCACATTTTTCTTTAGTAACAGCATTTCACACTTAAAGATAATTTTATATTTACTGTAAATGGTTAAAAAACATACCAGGAATTAATTTTAAAAGAAGGTTTCCCCTGCAGGAGAAGGGAAGTTATGAAGCTTGATTTTGATTGGTCTGCAACTGGGTGAGGGATGGAAGGGTAAATGCAGGTTGTCCTTGTCCTCCTGCATTTAAATTAGATTATTTTAATATTATTTATTGGAATTTGTGATTTAATTTCTCTTCCTTAATTATAATCATCTCTCCAGCAGCTTGTTATTTTCTTTTTATTACTTCCGGTTTATCAGTGTAGTTGTTGTCCATACTGCATTCACCTGTCTTTTCTTTACTTGGATTTTTTCCTTTGACTTTTGTGTACATATTTCATCTATTTTTTGCAATATTATATTAAAATTAGCTTTCTGTAAATCCATAAATCCATCCCTAAATCTGATTATCATTTCATTCATATGTTTTAATATTTGTATGGTTATTTTTATTTTTTGTAACTGTACCTCTTTATATTTTGCTTGGCAACAAATCCTAGAGTTTCATTTCTTTGTAAGTCCAAATATTATTCTTTTTCACTGAGTTCAAAAACGCAGCTGCAATCCAAAGTCAAAATCAGACACTGACTTTCCACTTTCACTTCACCACCAGATTCTTCTTTTTTAAAAAATATTTCCAACAAGATCTTACAGATTTTATAATCTTGTGTTGTGGAAGCAATATCTTCTTTTAAACATTAATATAAGTAGAAAGTCATTTCACTTCTAGACACTTTATTTCAGTTCAGAGCTTTTTCTTTTCTTTTTTTATAATTAATCCCTTCTATTTTTGGTCACCGTTTTTTTTCCTCTTTCGGGTGATAACTTTTTAAAAATTCCTTTTAATTTTGGGGTAGGATTTTGGAAAACTCATCCAGGTGGCTCAATGTTGATTGCCAGCTTTTTTATGGCTGGTTTTCTCTCTCTCTCTCTCTCTCTCTCTCTCCCTCTCTTGAATGCATTTATATTTGGACCTATATTTAATGATGTCCCCCTTTAAAAAAAATTAAACAGTACAAAAACTACCTATGTATTTCAAGATTTAATTCAAAGAGCTGGTTCAGACCTTGCAAACTTTTCATGGGAAGCAGCTTTCTTTCACACTAAAGTCACCCCATGAAACACACTTTTCATTTCCAGATCCACATTAATGAAAATGATGGAAGTGGTTTTTTTCTCTCCTGATTCTGCACTCAGATTCCACAGAGTATTCTGTCGCAAAACTACATAGCCCCGCTTTTATATGATGTACTTTCCATGCCGGAATCCAAAGCCCATGAGCAAAGCTACCTGTTGCTATGCTGCAGGTCCCATGATGTTATTTTTCTATAATGCCACAATTGTACATTCTTGGTAGGTGAGAGACTGGTCGGTCCTCTGATACACCAAGTAAGAAATGGCAACTACAAACATTGTTCAGGTGTATTGATCTATCTATTCTTCTACACAGAAATCACTGTGGGTCATAAACCTAACCTGCAGTGGCTAAAGGATAATAAATATGGACAGGCTAGCCATATATTAAGGAACCTTGAAATCTGAATATAAATATATACAGTCTCCTCTCATATTGAATAATTGTGCTTTGGGATGCATAAGGGCCTAGCAAATGGTTGAGTATTTGCTTAATAGAAATGACAACAAAATAAACAGAACCAACAGAAAATGGCCGCGAAGGAGGGGCTGCGAGGAAAAGCTTGCAGGACTGAGGGGACCAATTAATGGGTTCAGGGGTGCAGGAACTGACTTTTGCCAGCCCTAGCCACCGGCTTTTGCCAGCCCTAACATCAGGAGGTCCCCCCCTTATTTGAGGGCCTTTTGGAACCTTCAGAGACCTGGCGGAGTCACTTCGGCATGCTTTTTTTCATGGTCGGAACTGGTGTAGCCATTGGAGCTCTCGGATCATCGATCGGAGACACTATGGATGGGGGAATGGCAGGATGGCTGAGACTGAGGCTGGGAGCGATGAGCGAGGAATGAGGAGACCAGCACTATCTATCACCTGTGTCTGGTGCCGCGAGCCCGCTGCCATCGTCTCCCATCGTCTTTTGCGGCAGGAATGCTGGGGATGCTGGCTCGGGCGGCGGGCCGTCCCTCCCTTGCTGGGCCGATGCTAATGGCGAGGCCGACGTCAACATCAGGGACATGGGTGGTTTCCCTTTGTGTTTCCCCCTGTCATGAGATCGTCCCCGCTTCGAAGGTCAGTGAGAATGGTGGCCAGGGTGACGGTGACGGCTGTGGTGGCTGCAACTGCGGTTGGCAGCCCTCCTGGAAGTTCGATGACCTTATGGCCATATGGCGTGGAGCCGGCGCTGCGAAGGCCCCAGAGGCCTTGCTAGGCCAGGGGAGCCAGCAGATGGAGATCATTCTCTCCCCTCTGCAGGGGCTGTGAAGACAGAGCCAGCTTTGGCTGCAGAGCTTTCTCCAAACTTTCTTCCACCACCTGGCTGACAGGGTGGATGGGCGGGGCAGCGCCCTATACCCTGTGGACAGCCCAATACACATTCTCCCTTTAAGACCTGGGGGACTATCGGCTCCAGGACTATTTATTAAGATCTTTGGACTCTGTTGCCTGGCTTCTGGATGTCGGGACATAGACATGGACATTAACATCGGTCCTTTCCATCTTCTCCCCATTTCTGTAGTCCCACGGTCTGTACCCTTGTATCCTTGGCTCTCCCCTTTTGTTCCTGCTTTATTTTATTATGTACATGGCAGCTCAACTCTTGGTGGTGCAGGAGTCCCCCCTCTCATGGCAATGGCCTTCTACTCTATCGAGAGCCTATCTTGATGACAGGTTTTGGAACCCCAAGAGATGGGCCGCAGCCAATGGTAGATTGACGGAGTTTTCAGAATTTTTTTATGGGAGTTAGGGAGGGTTGAGGGGGATGATGGGAAATTGGGTTTTATGGGTATAGGGCCTGGCCTGGAGGGGCACGTCTTGAGGGACCCGGAGACAGTCCAGGGGCAGTAGTTCCACTTCGGAGGGTTTTTACGATTGATGTTGTCGGTGGGAAGGGTAATTATGGCATGAACAGGGGACCGTATTCAGTGAGGGGCGCACCTCCCTGCTATTTGCTATCGGTGACGCACGCAGACTCCCAAGGCTTATCCGGGAACCTGGTTGGTACAGAATCTCAGGACTCTGGCCTACGGCTGATGTTGTGTAATGCCAGGTCTGTAGTCAATAAATCCCCCCTCATTGCTGAGTTGGTTGTTGAGGGGGGAGCAGACCTAGTGGGAATTATGGAGACCTGGTTGGGCCACGAGAGGGGTGTGCCCCTTGTGGAAATGTACCCACTGGGTTTTCATGCTTTTCATCAGCCACGGGCCGAGGGAAGGGGCGGGGTGGTGGTGGTGCTTGTTAAGGAATGTCTTCTGCCAAGGGAGACAACTGTGTCTCACATTCCCATCTGTGAGTCCCTCTTTATGAGGTGGGCCCCTGGTGGGCAGATGGGATTGCTGATCGCATACCTGGCTCCCTGCCATGTGACGGCAGCCCTGCCTGAGCTACTCAATATTATTGCCGAGGTGGCGGTTGAGATTCCCAGACTGATAATCATGGAAGATTTCAACCTGCCATCTGCGGGCGAGACATCTGAACTAGCTCGGGAATTCATGGCTTCAATGACGGCTATGGACCTGACCCAGATAATTCATGGCCCCACTCATGTAGGGGGAAACATGCTGGACCTGATTTTCATCTCTGACCAGTGGTTGGATGGCCTGGTATTAGGGGATGTAATTCTAGAACCCTTGTCATGGTCAGAACATTCGCTCCTTCGGCTTGACCTTCTGTCTGCCACACCCAGCCGCAGGAAGGTGGAACCAATGAAATGGTTCCATTCCAGGTGCCTGATGGACCCGAAGCAGTTCCAGAGGGAGCTTGGGCCATTTCCTGAGTCCCTGTCCCATGGCTCAACTGAGGAGCTGGTGGTCACCTGGAATAGGATGGCCGGTGACGCCTTGGATCGGGTCATGCCTTTGCAGCCTCTGACCCGACGTCGAACCGACCTGGCTCCCTGGTTTACCGAGGAGCTAAGGAAGATGAAGCGCCAGAAAAGATGCCTAGAGAGTAAGTGGAGGGCCAGTTGCTCCGAAACTGATCGAACCCTGGTTAGATCGCACATCAAGATCTACCTGGGGGTGATCAGGGAGGCGAAGAGTCATTACTTCGCTTCCCTGATTGCATCAGCAGATAACCACCCAGCATCCCTCTTTAGGGTGACCCGCTCCCTTTTACATCTGGGGACGTGGGAAGATCCACTGGAGGGCTCTGCTGAGGATTTTGCGAATTATCTGCATGACCAAATCGATCAGATGTGGGGAGGTTTGGCAGGATCCAGTCGAGATGTCAGGCGCAGGTCTTGTGAATGTTATCTGGGGAAGTTTGACCCTGTGACTCCATAGGATATGGACAGGTTGCTGGGATGGTTGAACGCTGCGACATGTTTATTGGACCTGTGTCCCTCCTGGTTGGTACTGGCCTCCCAGGAGGTTACACGAGGCTGGCTCCAGAGAGTTGTTGAGACCTCCTTGAGCGAGAGGCTCTTGCAAGTCGCCTTGAAAGAGGCAGTGGTGAGACCCCTCCTTGGATACGGCAGTTTTTTCCAACTATCGTCCAGTCTCCAACCTTCCCTTTCTGGCAAAGGTTGTTGAGAGTGTGGTGGTGTATCAGCTTCCTTGGCACCTAGACCCGCGCCAGTCCAGCTTCAGACCTGAGTTCAGCATGGAAACGGCATTGGTCACATTAGTGGATGATCTCTATCCTCTAGAGATGTTCCTCTATCCTGGTCCTGTTAGACTTCTCAGCGGCTTTTGATACCATTGACCATGGTATCATGCTGCACCGGTTGGAGGGGTTGGGAGTGGGGGGCACTGTGTTGCAGTGATTCTCCTCCTACCTCTCTGACTGGACGCAGACGGTATTGACAGGAGGGCAGAGGTCGACCCCGAGGCGCCTGTTATGTGGGGTGCCGCAGGGGTCAGTTCTCTCTCCCCTCCTGTTCAACATCTATATGAAGCCGCTGGGTGAGATCATCCATGGCTTTGGGGTGGAATTTCATTAGTATGCTGATGATACGCAGCTGTATGTCTCCATCCCAGACCACCCCAACGATGCCATTGAAGTGATGACCCAGTGTCTTGTGGCCATGTGGGTCTGGATGGGGAGGAGCAGGCTCAGGCTCAACCCCTCCAAGACCGAGTGGCTGTGGTTTCCGATGTCCTGATATAGCCAGTTGATTCCATCTCTGATCATCAGGGCAATTCCTTGCCCCCGGTGGAAAGGGCTCGCAACTTGGGCATCCTCCAGGACTCACGGCTGTCGTTGGATGATTATATGATGGCTGTGGCCAGGGGGGCCTTCCATCAAGTTCACTTGATGTGCCAGTTGCGTCCCTTTCTAGATCGGGACTCGTTACGCACAGTCACTCAAGTGCTTGTCACTTCTCGCCTGGATTACTGCAATGTTCTCTACATGGGGCTCCCTTGAACCGTACCCGAAGACTGCAGTTAGTTCAGAATGCGGCTGCGCGGGGGATTATGGGGGCCATCGAACGTTCTCATGTGACCCCCCTCCTGCGCGAGCTACACTGGCTGCCTGTGGTCTTCCAGGTACGCTTCAAGGTCTTGGTTATGACCTTTAAAACACTCCATGGCTTGGGGCCAGGATATCTGCAGGAGCGCCTATTACCAAATAATATCTCCCACCAACCAGTTCTCCTTATCAGGGTGCCGTCAGCCAGACAATGCCGGCTGGCGACCCCCAGGGTCAGGCCTTCTCTGTGGCAGCCCCGACCTTCTGGAATGAACTCCCCCCCCCCAGACATACATATCATCTCTGATCTCCGGGTCTTTTGACGCACCCTTAAGACCCACCTTTTTATCCAGGCTGGCCTATCCTGATTTCCTATATGTCCCCTCGGGGTGGGGTTTTTAAATGTAACAGGGTTTTATTTGGATTTAAGTATTTTAATCAGCCCTTAATTTAATTCATTTTAATTAATTTTTTTAAAAATTGTTTGTATTTATGTGTATTTTAATGGCTGTATACCACCCTGAGTCCTTCGGGAGCAAGGCGGTATATAAATCTAAATAAATAAATAAATAAATAAATAAATAAATAAATAAATAACATTGAAAGAGATGCTATGATGCTTCCCTTTATTATACATTTTTCTTCAGTGTTATAAAGTTTTGGCAGCTGCGATGACATCTCTGAAAGGTCGGCCTTCAGTCAGTGGTGGAAATTATGAAGCTGTCAGTTATTTTATACTGAATCCTAAATCTATAACTATGGGCCAGCTGTATGGAGAGTTTGACTTGTTAACTCATGAATGGTAAAAGACAAATTTTCTCTTTTCTGGGTTAATTGGATTTTGTATCTTTTTCTTTCCAGAAGTTAAAACTTTGTATTAATGGAAATTTAAGAAAACCTTTTGAAAGTATTTAAACGATTTAACATCAAAAGATTCAGGCCTGATCCAGTGAAAGTTAAGCATTTGACCTATTTTCCACCAATATTCATATGACTTTGAATATTTAACTTTGGTTGGATCACACCTTTTCGTTTGAGCTTTCAACATTTCATTTTTTGTATTTATTTAATGAAATGGTACTTTCATAATATTGCTGCCGTGACTGAATTATTCTGAGCCTGAACAAGGTGATCTTTATTTTTTTTTAAAGCGATTTAAGTCATTTTGTAAGATAATAATTATTTGAAAAGCAGAAAAAATGTGATTAATTAGTCAGTAATGTAATGTATTCATTTTGGTATAAAATCTACCTCTTCATTTTTCACCAGCTGTAATTTTTAAATTGACAAAAGCAGAAGCATTTAGAAAATTCCCACTTACTCCTAACTCCACTGTTCACAGCCATCTTTTCATTCTCTGGATTTAAGGGTTCTCTGTTACATTAAGTAAAACAGATTCTGTGGATCATTGTACTATACATATTGTACAACTATATGCAATATACTTTGCACAGTACACTGAAGAGCTGCCTGTTCAGGAATGAAATAATAAGGATATTTATATACTGGAACATCAATTTCACTGCTCCTCTTTTACTTACTGTACCAAATGTATACTTTTGTTACCAAACATGTAAATCCGTGCTGATAGGAAAAGCAATAGAAGTAACTCAGCCTTAAAGTCTGCAAAGTAAGCATTTTATAGTTTTACTGGAAAGATTCTTAGATATGGGCACATATTTACTCAAGTTTTCCTTTAGCTAATTCTGGTTGAGTGTGTGGAATAATTTACAATATAGTTTTTGCATAAAGGTTGATATATAGATGAATGATAGCCCCCTCCCCAAAAAATACAACAGCCATAAAAGCCTTTTCACATGCATAAAACCATCTGCTCTCTCCAACTGGCTTCAGAATTTTTTTAAAAAATCTTGTAAAAAAAGACTTGAATATTCTCAATATCTAAATAAACAGAGATGAATAATGATTATAACAGTTTTACACTGATGGCAGTATGGTTCACTCATAGAAATAAAACATTGGCCTAAATCCTGGAGCCTTTGGGACTTGATAGCAACAGCACTTATATATCACTTCACAGTGATTTACAGCCATCTCTAAGCGGTTTACACAGTCAGCATATTGCCCCCAACAATCTAGGTCCTCATTTGACGGACCTCAGAAGGATGGAAAGGTAAGTCAACCTTCAGCTGGTGAGAATCAAAGGAATCAAACTCCTGGCAATGTGAGCAGAATTAGCCTGCAATACTGCATATTCACCACTGTGCTACCATGACTCATAACGATACATTATTTTATATTGTACTCAATTCCACAAAATTAGCAAATGGGAAACTTTGCTCTTAAAGAAAGTTTCTTTCTCCAGCACAACTTCCCACTCTCCTATTTTATTTCTGGCATCTTCAGCTCTCTTGATAAACCTTATAATGCTTTTGTAAAATTCATGAGATTCAAAGAAAATGTGCAACTGTTGAAGACTTAGGTATTTTTTCCTCTAATTTCATAGGACAGATGGAATCCTTCCTGCTCTCATTCGTGTAGGAGCTATAGCCACTGATAAAAAAAAGAAATGGTATATGTTCGATGGTCCTGTTGATGCTGTTTGGATTGAAAATATGAACACAGTGTTGGATGACAACAAGAAACTCTGCCTTAGTTCTGGTGAAATAATTAAATTAACAGAGGTATTTTTCTCTCTTTTTGTTTTATCATACAACCTCAATATACATTCATGTTCATTCATAAACAGATTCCATTCGTACATTTTGTTTTTTAAAAGGGTCTCACAGTAAAGACAGATAGAGAGAGATATATATACAGATATATGATTTGACTTAAGCAAGGTCATAATTGGAGGTTTTTACCTTATCTGAGAAAACATTCCTACTTTTTAATATCTAAAAGTTAATATTTTATTTTAAAATATATATTTATTTTTATTTGATATGAATTTGTTACTCAACTTACTGCCAAGGTATTAAAGATGCAAAAATAAATTAAAAACAATTTAACTAAAATACAGGTAGCAATATTAATATCCCAAATATCTATATAAAATATATTTATGTAGGTCCAGGTGTGTTCAAGTCTTTTCCCGTGTAGAGTAGAAAGTCTCTTGGTGACGTTTCAGCAAGGTCTCACTTGCCATCTTAAGGCTGGTGCTTTTGGCTTCTTGCTATATATATATATATATATGTTTTTGTA
>JANHFO010001116.1:104545-120363 GCA_032468095.1 Pareas carinatus | reverse complement strand
TTTAATCTTTCAATATACAGAAAGCAGATTGGTTGGTTGGTTGGTTGGTTGGTTGGTTGGTTGGGGTTAGTTGGTTGGTTGGTTGGTTGGTTGGTTGGGTGGTTGGTTGGTTGGTTGGTTGGTTGAGTAAATAAAATCTGCTAATATAAAATAGATGTATTGGAAGGGTCATGGAGAAAGTTGAAACAATGAACAAACATTATTATATATGTTTTTTAGATCAAAAGTGAATCCTTCCTAGAGGATATCAACAACTTGCTGAATTCAGGAGACATACCCAACTTGTATGCCCTAGATGAGCAAGACCAGATTATGACTGCTATGAAACCAATTGTTCAGGACCAGGGACTTCAACCCACCAAGGCCAACCTGATGGCTGCATACACAGGAAGAGTCCGCAGTAATATCCATACTGTCCTATGTATGAGGTATGAGCTAACCTGGAACATATGGCTTACAGGAAAAGAAACTCTTCATTCAGTAACTTTCCTCTCTTTTAATGGTGACTCATAGCATAGAAATCTTTATAATTACTCTACAACAACCTTCCCAACCCTGATACCAAAATCATTATGACTAGTAACTCTTCATCCCAGTAGGGATAATGGAAGATGCCATCCAAAAGGTCTACATAGCCCCAAAATAGGGAAATTTCTACTCTAAAAATATCTGAAAAGGAAGACAGGGAGTTCTCTTTATTCACTCACATTTGCCCCAATATGCTACACAAAAAATATTTGAGCTAGTGGTACTTCCCTCCTACTCCTGCCCATTTAATTACACATGTGGTCCTAAGTCTATATAAGCTTCTACTACAAAGTTGCAAAGTGAAGACCTGAATTGAAATCTGTATCTTGAAAATTTCTCTATATGCCAATGCCATGGTTGCCATTTTTTCTGTTCTGGAAGAACTTGTGAAATATGTTGCCCTTCTTTTTCATTAGAGAGAGAATGTGATGGTACTTAGAGCTTGTAAGAATTTGGAAGGAGGAAGGTATATCTATCTAAGGCCTTCCTGTTTTGTACCAAGATGTGGTTTTGAAACAGCAATCTCATTATTATTTGTACTGCTACCACAGGACTCTGCTTGACTTTCCCTTTAGCATTTCCTTGAGTGAGTGTCTCTTTTAAGCTCCTTCTCCCCTTTATACCCACTCCAGGCTTTACACATTATTCTACATCTCCCAATAGCTAAAGCTTAAAGTTTTGGCTTTGGATCTGTAAGTTTAAACTTCCCTTTCTAATTTTGGTGAAATGAATTGCTGTGAAGGTGGGATTCCTTTTTTCCTTGGCCCAAGCTCTTCAAATCTACAAATACTAGATGGATTAAAGCTTATGAGGCATAGTGCTTCTACCTTCTACCTTCAGTTATAATAGAGCCCTCGGCAACTGGTAACTTTTAGGGGTAATGTTCCTGCAGATAATTTGGGGGTGACACACATCTTATGGTAGCCTATGACCAACCATGTAGATTAACAAATGTATGTACATTTATTGTATCCTTCATTGTGTCTCCAAGACAGCCTTTCCTGCCTACAATGTATTCAGGGAGAACAAAACTAACTCAAACTGTTCTAACAAGAACTTTTCTTAATCCTTTCTGTTTCCTGACAATTTAGTCCTATTGGGGAGGTATTCCGAGCACGACTCAGACAGTTCCCATCCTTGGTAAACTGCTGTACCATTGACTGGTTCAATGAATGGCCTGCAGAAGCCTTGGAATCGGTTGCAGCTTCCTTTTTCAGCACTATCTCAGATGCTGAGGCTACTCCTGAAGTTATAGAAGGCATGGTAAATACCTCATTTAAGGCAAATTTGGTGTTCTGTGAACAATGTTGTAAAGTTTAGCAGCTAATTGATTATTAAAGATGATCGTTATCATTTAGAGTATTTCCTTTTAATAGTTGGAATGTGGATTATTTTTCATGTTCTATTTGATATTTACCTAAAATATGTATTTCATGAATCATCTCATTTGATTAGAAAGCCTACTTTGTTAAAAAGTGCTTGAAGTTTCTTAACATTGTTTTCTGTATTGTAGATTCAAATGTGTGTAGAGATTCATCAGAGCGTTGCAATTAAGTGCAAGGCATATCTGGCAGAATTGGCAAGACATAACTATGTCACTCCCAAAAGCTATTTGGAGCTGCTCACTATCTTCATCGGTTTGATAGGAACGAAGAAACAGGAGCTCAACGTTGCTAAGAATAGAATGAAGAGTGGATTGGATAAGGTGGGATCCTTTAGAAACTTTTGCATTGATTTTCCTCCTCTTTTTAGAGGAACTTCATATATGCTTAACAGAAATTGCAATGGTTTCTGGATTGAAATGTCTTTAAGCTACTGTTGATACTGTTTTGAAATTGCCTGATGTTACAGAATGTTTTACCACACCAAAATTGCCACCACTTCACCAAATTCACCATAACTGCTAACATTTATGTTTGAATATAAACAGACATTCATTTTCTCTCTGTGTGTATGCATATATACACAGATGAAAGCTAAATCTTTTGTTGCTATTTTTCCCTGAATAAAGCTGGCCTAGTATTTTCCTGGGGGATTTTGGAGGAGTTTATTTCCCAAGATTGGATCTAGCCAAGTTACTGAACCTAGTTGCCAATAAAATAACTGACAGTTCCATTAGATTTGGTTAAATTATCCAAGTGATGTCAGTGAGACTTAAAATTTAGCTAATATCAAAATGTTACTATTGATACTGATGAACTCTGTATATTTTTAAGAATAGACATTTCATGAATAAACTTCGTTCAGAGAAAGTTAGAGGTGATAAGAAACATGACAAAGTTTAATGAAACCATGGAAAAGCCAAACATTGACAATGGAAACAGTCAACTTTAAGCTAAAAAATGACTACAACTGAGAGTCAAACCAAAGTTAAGCATCTATATTTGCCAATTATTTCATAGCATAGTTAAGCATCTACTCAAAATTGCACTAATACTTATTCTGAATAAATTGTGATCAAGAATTTTATATCTGAAAGACTTTGATAACAAGGATGCTCACGTTATTCTGTGCAAACTAGAATCCCTAATCAGGTTACTGCCTTGATTAGAGATTCTACAAGTTGCCTGTATTCTATCTACTAGGCTGTTTGATTCATGTAGTATACTGACACACTCAGGATACAAGAGAAAGTAATTTCTATTCCACTTAAATTCTTTCAAGTATGATAACTACATTCTTCTCTTCATTTGAGATTCACCTTGATGGATTTTATAGTTTGCTTTCTCTTCAGCTTTTGCGAACAGCAGATGATGTAGCCAAAATGCAAGAAGAGCTAGAATTAGCTCGCCCCCTGCTGGCAGAGGCTGCTAAAGACACTCTCATGACTATGGAACAAATACAGGTATTGTATGCTTTCCAATGTACCTTCAAAAACAATGAATGCAAGATGAACATTATATTCTTTGCATATACTTTGTTGAAGAAAGCAGCATTTACACTGCATGTCTGTGTTGCTTTCATCTAGGGCCTGGCCTGCACAGAGAGTAGGGAAGTACAGGTTGAATGTTATTAAAGAACCACAAAATCTTGTTTATCTTGTTGTTATGCAAGGGAGGAGTGCTATTTATATTTTCTTACAAAAATGACAAAATATTTCAAGTGCCTTTTGTTTGAGTACCCAAACAGTTAGTTAAATAGGTAAGTTGCTCCTAAAAAGTGATTTTTCATACAGTCAAGAATTTGGAATTTACACTTATTCCTTTAGAAATGTTGCAATTCATTTTCCTCCATAGCACAAATAGCCTCAGCAGCCCTTCAAGAAAGGACATTTCACGCTCTGTGCCCATTCGTCTTTTCAACTATCCTTCCATCTTCCACTAGCATCTTTTGTTCAACTTGACGCTGTCCAAATAACTTGGAATTCAGTTCTCCTAATAGTGAAGTCTTTCTGATTGACAATTGCAAGGGTTGAGGGGTTTTTTACATCTCTGAAGGGCACAAGTTTAGGAAAGATTGTGCTACACTCTGTAGCCACTGAGCATGTTCCATCCTCAGTGGGCTATTTGACAGGCTGTGTGTTATTCCTCTAGTTTCACTCCTAGAAGCGGAGTGGCTCAGTGGTTTAAAGACAGTGGAGAAGGTCTGTGCTCCACCGGTTCGAGTCCTAGCACTGCATGATGGGGTGAGCTCCCGTCACTTGCCTCAGTTTCTGCCAGTTAATTACATGCAAGTAAATAAATAGATACCACTTTGGTGGCAACAATGATGCTCCTTCATGCAGATGTATGAACCCAATCACTGCTGGACCTACCCGAATGCGAGACCCAAATGCGAGGCGACGTTAATGGAGGAAAAAAGCCCCAGATGCTGCTGCAGAATGCCATTAGTCATTCTGAGCCTAGAACTAGCTCACCCCCTATAGTGCGCTTTTGTATAGCGCCGAAGCATGAACAAAACTTTCAGTTTTAGACAGCCAAATAACTACTCTGTTAACACTGTAGTCTCCTGGCTAATGTACCATCTCCATGCACTAAATAAATAAGTTTCATTCCCTTAATAATAGTTTTAGGTTGCACATTTTGGAATCCCACTAAGTGTAAAATTTTGGTAACAGTTACCAGTATGCCCATCTTCATCAATTCTGTTCACTATCAGTGAAAGCATTTTTTAATTAAATAGCTTCACCTTAATTGTAGTAGTAAATGTATTTAACTACTTCAAATTTTCCAGAAAATGAAGTCAATAAGGCTAAAGTGGGTAGATTGTTGAATTAGATTTGCAACCTTGATTGATAGTGTCTTGTTCTCAATAAAAGTGCATAGAATTATGCTTTTAATATTGCCCGTGATCCTGTTACATGATCTCTGTGTATCTAAATGAAATGAAATTATTTCTAATAGGTCTTAAAGATCAACTTAACCCTAAAGGCAAATTTAAAAGTTATTGTACATTTGTCTTCATGATTGTTATTAATGCACATCAATAAAATATTGTTACCGCATAACAGGATTTGAAAATCTTTAGGTTCTCCAGTACTTAGATTCTCATCATGTCTAGCCAGCCAGAGATGATGCAGCTTGGAATCCATCAACCATTGTATGATACAGATTCCAAACATTTTACAAAATACACAAGTATAACCAACTAAGCTATATTCTCCAGTAAAAATGTAAGGTGAAACAGAGAGAGATTGTACACAGTCCTAAATGCTTTTGTGTTATTGCAGGTAGATACGGCTGTAGCTGAAGAGACAAGAAATGCTGTGCAAGCAGAAGAAATGAAAGCTAAAGTGAAAGCTCAGACTGCTCAGGCTATTGCTGATGATGCACAGAAGGACCTAGCAGAAGCCCTCCCTGCTCTGGATGCTGCCCTGGCAAGTTTGAGAAATCTCAACAAAAATGATGTTACTGAGGTAATAAATAGAAACGGGATAGATTTTAGCACAAATTTAGTACAAGTGTTTTTGGATTTCTCAGTCTCTGCATGATACAGTGGGCTGTCTCAGTGGTATAAGTACCTCTAATATGATGGCATTATGGTAGGTATAAAGAAGTTCCTCAAAATTTCTCCATTAGTTGCACTTTCTGAAGCATATATGTCATCCAGTCCCCTTATGACGTTTGACTGTCATGTCACAAAGTTTCAAGTTTTGAAGGAGTTACCTGATGAAGACATGGTTTCTATCTTCCCTGGACATGGTGCTGATCCACAAGCTATTTCCTTCCCAGATCTTCTGAATATAGTGATCCAGGAACTGGAAATAGCAGCCGAGATAACTCAGTCATTCCCCACCTGAACAAAACTAGATTTTATACCAATTTTTGACTCAATCTGGTATAGTCATTCAGTTCTTGCAGTTAGGAGTGGAGAGACCCAGCTCCTGCCATGGAAGTTCACAGGGTGATTTTGAGCCAGTCAGCTTCTATCTCAGCCTACTTCACAGAATTGTTGTTGGGAAAAACATGGATTTTGTGTAATAAGCCCATACCAAATATATATGCTAAATACTATTTTAATCCAAGATTAAATGTTTATTTACCACTTTAATCATGTATCTCATGCCGTAACAAGTAGGAATTAGGTTACAAATGCTCTTCAGTAGAAATCTTTAGCTGTTTGTCATAGATTACAGTTTTGTTTAGTATTGCACACATGGACTCGCAGTTGATAATTTCATTCAGGACTGACTCACATCAGTTTTTTCTATTCATATTGCTGTTTGTAGTATCACTGGTAAGATTCAGCAAAGCAGTTGTTAGCCTCTGATCCATTTTCATGAACCAGCACTTTGCAAGGGCACATAGACAGGCATTAAGCAGTCTATCACCAGCTGATGATTGGTGCATGATGGAAGGCACAATTGAAGCAGCAAGTTAGCTAGATCTGGAGGTTATGGTGGACCACGTATGAACTGTCATGTACCATACTTTGAAAATCATCACTATCAGGTTTTCTATGTTCCCAATGATAACCACACTCACTTGAAATTGTAGGTACTGTAGTATAATTCTTGTAGAGAGCACAAGATTGAGAAAAGTGGATTTAAAATGACTACAGTATCTTAATGTTTAAAGAATATTTACAGAATAAGCTTATAATTATTTCACCGTCAAGTCTCTTTTAAGATTGCTGGATAGCTCACTCACACTGAAAATATCTGCAGAAACATTTATATAACCAAATCCCAGCCAGATTATGCAATCTCATCATGGTTACAGCTTGGTCAGCATACTACTTTGTTTAAACTATGAAAACTATGAAAATTAACAAATAATTAAGGCATAATTTTTATTGGTAGATTTCAGTAGATCCTTTCCATCACAAGTAATATATGCAGAGATGTATTTAAGAGGACTGAATTTTTAAAAAACCGACAACACAAAGGACAGGAAAGTATTGAATTTGACCTTCTTGAAAGCTAAGAAAACACACTAGTCTTTGAACTCACTGGCAGCTTTTTGAAGTAAAAAAAATGGAAATGGAAAAAATATCGAAGGAGAGATTTAAATTCATAATTCCAATTCATAGAAGTATTTTTATCTCAGTACTTATTCACACTTTTATGCATTCCATCTCAATCTCTGTGCAACATCCTCCACATGACTCGAATTCAGAAGGAAAAAATCACCACTATATATTCTACTATACTATACTGTAGCATAGTGAGAATTAAAAAAACAAGCATTATTCATGGAATTCTTATACTGTGCAATATTTCCCAGGTGATTTATGATAATAGATACATTTTTTCAAATCAACTCCCAGAAAAGGGCCTACGGCTTAATAGACATTAATGTAATCTTCAGAGAAGAGAAGGCAGGAAGATGAAACTTTATCCTGCTAACAATACCAGAATGCTTCTCTTGGAAGCATTCCATTCGAGACGAAATCTATATGAGAGCACCTTGGAGCAAGATTATTTTCTTCTCTTGTCCCCTGATGGCTCCATTATACACATGAAGATACCAGTGTCTGCTTTTCAACTTTTTCTACCATCTTCCTCAGATGGTCTGGGTTGCTGAAGAAGTATATGTAGAGGTCACGCTCTGTCTTGTGGATGTGGTTCTGGAGAGATTTGCGTTTGGCCTTTAAGTCAGACAAGGTGTCCATTAGAATTTGATAGAGTTTAGCTTGTGTGATGTCCAGTTGCTCCAGAGGTTCTGACAATTCCTGTAAAGAAAAATGGTTAAAACGCATGTGCGACAAACAACATATGCTTTGTTAAATTCACATGGAAGGGAGCTTGCTATCCAAATTTCATTTAGAATCTCAGAGGGAGAAAAGTTAATTATGGTAGGATAGACTGATTGCCAGTGGTCTCTGGTACATGGGGTCACAAAGAGTTGGACACGACTTAGCAACTGAACAAGATTGTTTTCCTGAATATTCTACGATGTCTGTACATATATAGCAATAATATCGTAAAAGAACAGAACTTAACATATAAAGAACAAAGACCATTGCATACCTGAGCATGAAGCATTAATTGGTTGGAGTCACCATATATCAAACCATACAGTGCCTTGTTATCAGACTCTAGTTTAAGGAAATGAGGAAATGAGGTGGCTAGCTGTACATGAAGCATTCTGAGTTCCTGGCACAATCGTGAACCCCTGCTTGCCAAAGTCTCATACGAACGGAAAAGTTGCTTCTCTTGATTGTGTTTGTCCAACATCTTCCAAAATCTGAGAGAGAAAGGGATCCTCAAAAATTAAAGAATGTAGGATCTTAATTCAAAGAGTATTTAATATAAAGAGCAGGGAGATAATTATATATTATCATAACCATATGTGCTAAATAGAGCAGCTACCAAACTTCAGGTCCATTTATTCCTGTCCTAAAGTGGTGAAAGGATTCAGATTCTCATCTTCTAATTAAAATCTAAGACAGTTCTAGTATTTTTCTGAAATGCAAAGAATTAGTGTTATTGATGTGACTATCTTAGACATTCTGTTCTATAGAAACCCTTCCTTTTCTCCCATTCTGTCTCAACATTGTCTTCCCTTCCATTAAATTGTGTTTCATAAAAGGAATGAAACTGTGCTCTGGGGTGCTGTTTGTTTTAGATTTAGCCAAATATGATTTAATTTTCCAAAACAGTCACAGTATTTATCTTAAGCTAAGCAAACCTTTCTTCATTTCTAGTAACTATTAGGCACTTGTAATTCAATAAAATCCCACCGCCATTCTGCCTCCATTCTTTACCGTAAAGTAGTGAGGTCACTAGAATCTATCAAAATCCGTGGGCATTGCTTAATGGAGAATCTTGAATCGTCAAAGCAGGATTGCCATTCTTCTGACTTAGACTGAGATTTTTTCAGGACAGTCTTCAGTCCCTCCAGCTTGGTTCCAATCCATTGGAAATTCTTCTTCTTCAACATCAGCAAGAGTCTCAGCACCTCAAAGTGGCTGAGCTGGCCCAATGCCTGGTCAATGGCTTCCTTTTGTACACGTTCAAGATACTCATGTTTCATGACTTCCAAGTCTAGTTCTCCTTTTATTATAGGCAAACG
This sequence comes from Pareas carinatus, assembly GCA_032468095.1. NCBI lineage: Eukaryota > Metazoa > Chordata > Lepidosauria > Squamata > Pareidae > Pareas > Pareas carinatus. The sequence goes on along the minus strand of JANHFO010001116.1, from coordinate 111,379 downwards.
AAGAAGGCGGGCAATGCCTTGAAGCAAGGGCACAAGCAATTGGGTCTTCCCGTTTACCTCACTTTGAAGAATGCATAACTGCTCCTGGCATCTAGTCACACGAAAACTTAACTCACTCTTCTCTTCCTTCACCTGGAGAACAGCAAAGTATTAAATTCTTTAAAGGCAAAGATACTGGCTTCACATTTTTATATCAGTTTTACTACCAAGTACAAATATATATTCTGATACCTTCAAAAAAGATTACACAAACAGTAAAATTTATAGTTTGCAAAGTCAGCTTGATAATCTAATAAAAAAGACTCATGGGTATTACAGCAAGATGTTCCCCTATACATCGCAAATTTCTGACCTTAAAACAATTTATTTGTAAATGGAAAATTGCCAAGGACGTTCAACATAGGCTCAATTGACTTAAGAAAAAAAACATTTAAAAATGCAGAAAGAAATGGAAATGAAATATCAGGCAGTTTAGATCTTTTTTCTAACAGTTGGGGGTTGCTGCAATGAATAATGAAAATTCAGTTAGCATGCACATCATATGACAGGAGAACTACAGCAAAATTTAAGAGATCACCTGAGAAGCTAACAAGAAATATTAAGGAAGTTAGTGGAGAAAGGAATGATTAATGTCCTGAACAACATGTAAAAAAAATAACCAAAAATACAAGTAGATAATAAAAGATTCAAAATTATTTCTCGGAGTATATGATGAATAACATTACAGCCAACAATAATTTTAAAAAAATAAACCAGAAAGGTTGCTAGGTAGGAATTGGTTGAAGGAACATTACAGAATAACAAAGTGATTGCAGAGAAGGTTTGGCTTAGAAAAATAGACAGATGAGAAGTTTATATAACATTCACCATGATTTTAAGAAAATAGGTCGAAAGTACCGTAGATCATCTTGCTTTTTTCAACATAGGTAATATAACTTTCAGGACAGGTAAAGTCTCTTTGTTAATAAACTGGCATTTGTGTCAAAATATGTAGCAATAATCATTACATAGTTTGTACAACTTTAAAATAATTACATAAATTCATGCACAATAACTTAATTGGTGGCCACTAACGATAATGGTAAAGCATATCAAATAAAGCTTGGTTAGTAGTAGCAGCTGCTAGAGTGGCAGGGCAAAACAGTGTTATTTTGTCTTGCTGTGGGCTTTTCATACGCATCTGAATGGCCATTACAGAAATGAAAAATTATGACAGATTGATTTCTGATTTGCTCCTTAGGTTACGCAGAGTACCTGACCGAATAGGATCAATACAAAAAAAGGAAAGGAAAGGGCTATTTACTGAAACTCTAAGGCTGCTAACCTACCTTGTTCTCCTTAATGTCTTTCAAAACTTTTTCTGCCCATTGCAAGGTGGATGAAATTCCTTTAATTCTTGCAGTGGTCGTGACTGTAACTGTTTTGCTCCACATGTATGTTAACTCCATGTGTCCCAGTTCTTCCCTATAACTTCCTATGTTTTTAAGCTCTGTTTGACCAATTTCTGTCTGTGTCTTCAGTTCTTTTTGAAAGAAATCCTGATTAGGTAGGCCTCCAGTCTTGAAATAATCTGCTTTTAGTTGGTCTATTTTTTCCGGCAAGTCTTTCAGTTTAAATTCTGGCTTATTCTTGTCAGGCAGCTGCTCTTGATAGAGAATTTGGTTTTTTAAAACTTTCCAGGCTATTTTGTGATTATCAGGATTATCAACATAAACTAAACTCTTGTCTTCTGGTTGCAGTTGCTGAGCTAGTTTAGCTGTAGATTCTGGAGTTAGATGTTCTGTGATATCTCTTTGCCCCTGTTTTTCTAAGGTTGTTTGATCAATCGCTATATCATTGATAGTACTTGTCACATTTGGAAACAATTTCAAAAAAGCTGTTGTGAAATTTTCTTCTGTTTCCAAGTAATGCCCTAGATCTCTTGACAAAATTAGTTGCTCATGCCCATGTTCCTTATTATGCCAGTGTGCTAACGTCTCTGTTATCTGACAAACCTCACTGAGGATATTGTTGCTTTGAAAATTCTCCAACTCAAGCTTTAGGTGCACCTTCTTTAGTTCTTTGTTTGATCTTTCTTTTTTGTCTGCTAAATGGCAGAACTTTTGCTTTAAACTGGCTACCCAAATCTGAAGCTTGTTGCGTTGCTTTATTCGACGTGCACACTGATTGTTCAGCATCTGTATCTCTTGTTCAAGCAACTCAAGGGGTAGGTCTTCGTTTTCTTGTAGCTCACTGTTCAGCTGAAAAGACTGGCTACAGGTTCTCAACACTTCTTCCAATGCTTCACCTTCTAAGATGGGCTTCCCAGAAATTACCAGTTTCTCATAGGCCTCTAGTTCTGTAGGGTTCAGCACATTCTCTTCTCCCACTGTGTTGCAGAACCATTCCAGAAATTGTTCTGTTTCGGGACAGTCAAAGAGCCAGTCAAAGTCCTTCTCATGAAGAGTAGTTGCCTTGGGATAGACAGTTTTCAAGACCTCTACAAACTCTGTTCCTCTGTCAATGGCTTCCATCAGGAAAACTCTGGAGCGTCTCCGCGTGAACATGTTTGGATTGTTCCTGAGAGAAATACACAAAGTTTGATTGATAGGATGAAGAGTATGTGTTGCAACTACAATATAGTTGTTTAATTATAGCACCTACTACCTCTAATAGAAATCTGTCCAGAAAATACCAAAATGCTAGGGTTTTTTGTTGCATTATATAAAACAATACATTTGTCTTTGAAAATATGGACAATCTTCTCATTACATCTTAGAAATCAGATATGAGCTCAGTAAATTTTCAATGACCAGGGTCAAACTCCAGAGTTTTACTCAAATGTTTGTTCTATCCATTAATGTTGTTTTTCTGTTTACATCATATCTACCTTCAGCTATTTTTTTCTCTTGACCTTAGCCTAAAGTTTGAAGGAGGAATATTTACAAAATATAGCTCTTACAAACAGAACAGAAAATCAAGCTTCTTCTGCATGTTGATTCCAATAACCAATCAGGTATTGTGATATAAAAGTAACCCATGATTTCCAATTACAGTCTTCTTCCTACATCAAGTAGACATAATAGCAAAAATACAGATAGTACTTTGCTGTCCCTTTTTAAATCTTGCCACTGAGACCACAAAATTTAAGGTATTACTTTCTTTTTAGAACATAAATTGCAGTTCTTAGGCACATTGCATAAAATTGCAGATCACTATTACTACTGGTTAATCAGTCAGAAAAATAAAACTGGAGCACATGTTTCTGGTCTGTAGGCTTGCTTCTTCTAATATAACCCAACTGATTAAGATAAAGCTTTTACCTGACATATAATGCTGTTGTGTCTGGTTTGTTTTTTACCTTGCCAAATTGTCCTTCCTTAAGTTAGCTATAAAGGTCATCTGAAAAAATGGCAACCAAATTTTAGTCCAGTATCTTATTCTTCTATCAAGGCGGAAGTCTTCTTAGTCATTTTCTTACATTCTTCTTCACTTAGGGCAGACAGCTCCCAAAAGTACAAGGGTTCTTCTCTTGTGCGCAGGAGAGGCATTCTACAGATGAAACCTATTATGCTGAAAATTTCCTCTTCTACATGCCTCTTAAAGATGCAGGAATTCTATGCACTTTTGAGTCTAGTATATACAACCCTAATATTCTATATTGAAATCTCTCCTATTGGAACACACTTCAATTTTAATATGTTTTGTTTAGTGCTTAATACTGCAATGCTTAAGTCACTAGGTAGAATGTACCATATCATTCAAAATATCCTCAGAATTATATTCCCTGTGCGAGTGTTTGCATACAAATACACATCACCTAGTAACTACTGGCAAATGCTGGACACATCTTTCTATTATCATTTAGATAATTTTATCTAGGTGAGCCTGCACTTATACTTGCACCTTTATTTGAACATTAATCTTACTGAACATAACAAGGCCCCAAATAAAAAGATACAAAATTGACCTCGTGTGACTGATACATATGTGCACCCCCTAGTGATAATCTAAATTAACAATTTCAATCACAAATTTTCTTTTCTCCTGCAGGATAAGTCTAACATTGATTACCTGTAAATGTGAAACCAGTATATCAAAGAAAAACATTTTGTCCCTTTAATTGTTATAGAGTTACCATTTACTGATTTGACTTTTAGAACTACACTTCTTATGCAAGAAAATCGTAGTCCTGAAATCTTAATTTCATTTTCTTTAGTTATAGAAGGGAAACTTGTTTTACCCTCTGCATCAAACTTAGGCAATTAGCATCTGAATCTGACTATAAAAAGCCACAAGTGTGTTATGGAACAGAAAGATTACTTTTATTATAGTAATTGGTCTGACTCCAAACGAGAGTTAATTAACTCATCTAAAAGCTTTTGGTTAATAAGTCTTAGAAAGGATCGGCCTTCTTAAAAGGGATGTGGCCTTCTGGATGTTTTTGAACTTCAGTTCCTAAAATCTCTCACTATTGGCCATGCTGCCAGCATCAACAGGTGGCTATGGTTCAACATTTGAAGATCCACAGTTCTTCACCTTACAATAAAGTGAAGCCTCATCTTATGCATCCAATCTTTTCAGTTATAAACATTTTGTGTTTTTTTTAAATGCATTGATTAGACTGATAATTTCCCTATGTTGAATTTTCTTTTTAAAATTTGCAGTATTTATCTGTGGACAAATATTCAAAATCAAATTATATCTTTTAAATAGAGAACAAATCAGTTTCTTGGAGAAATGCAGAGTGGCAGACTTCACATGTATCTTATGCACACAAACTCTAAAGAAAACAAATGCCATCCATTTTAATAAAATTGTCTTTTGCATAATTGCTTACCCAAGAGTAAAATTTCACAAATTGCAGTATTTTATATTTTCTAGTGAGCTTGTTTGATCTTTATTTCTGAGGCTTTTTTAAAAAACAAAAACTATGTAACATTTTATATACCGTCTCTACAGCAGAGATGTTAAACTCAAGGCCCACGGGCCAGATCCAGTTCGCAGCCTCCTTCGATCTGGCCTACAGGGCTGCCGGTGCTCGCAGCGCGGGGTGGCACTTGCAGAAGGGCAGCGCTTATGGGGGCGGCAGCATTTCCAGGAGGCCTTCAGCGGCAACAGTGACTCTCAATGAAATTGAGTTTGACACTCCTGCTCTACAGTATTAGGTTGAGTTTGTCTCCCTATCATAATTCCACCTGAACTTTACTTCTGTTGCTTTCTCCATTGCAAGGCTTTCTCCAGAAAGCAGAAAAATGAAAACAAACGATGTCTTCATCCATGTCTTCCCTGAATTCTTCAAAATGGCAGAAAATTTCTGTTCTCCTTTATTCCATTGAGGCATGCAATTGTTTCTAATATTCTAATCTAGATTATTTGGCCAAATATTGCTCATTTTTCCTATTGGCAAATTTTATCCACAGTTATTGAAATCTTTCCTTCTTGGCTTCTGCCTTTTATTTTCCACTAAGGTTGCCTCACTCAAGTAATGAACTTTCTTTCCCCTGCCAAAACCGGTGATTATACAGTCTTCATTTTTCTCCATTTTCGTGCCTGTCTTAAATAATCATTGTCATCTGCTTCAATCCATTTTCACGTTTCACTCTTCATAGCTATCTTTAACTTCTCTTGTTTACTGTTCTTTCCAAATTTATCAGGACTATACCTTCCAGCCAGAAAAACCAATATCCATGCTGACTGAAGGTATTAGGCTAGGAAAAGCTGCCTAAAGAAACCCTTTTCTTTACTTTTTCTTTTGTGTTTGAATCTCTCTAAATTCTTTTCTTGACCATTTTCCTCCCTTTACTCATTTTAGAGAGAGAACAGTATCATCAAAGCTATTCAAATGTTCAGCTATGACTTGTACCAGTTCCAGCCAATGTAGCTAATGCTGTGGAAATTTGTAATCCATCAATGCTCAAGAGAGAATGTCCATTGTTCTTTTAGAGCAAAGACAGTGAATTAGCCCTATCTAGCTAAAACCTCATTCATTCATCTAATCACACATTTGCAAATGCTTTTCTGGTATTTGTATTCAGATGGTTTATTTTGGTTCAAACATTGCATAACCAAGAGAGATTTTATCATCATTTCTCTCCTAAGTTAACCACTAAAAAAGCTTTTTTTCAACATTGTTTATCCCTCTCAGCATGTCACCAGATCATATCATATAGCAGTCATCAATTTATATAATCTACAATAAACCATCTCTTCTAAGAATCTGTTTGAATCGTTGCAATGATCTCAGATATCTTCATGGTTTCTAACGTCTCCATTTATATTTTTCTTTCTGCCTTTATGCTTTAAACTGTCTAGAACAGGGTTGGCGAACCTATGGCATGCATGCCGCAGTGGACACACAGAGTACTCTCTGCTGGCATGCAAGCCAAGTTGCCCCAGCATTGCCCCAGAGTTGAGCATGCTCAGAAAGGAGTAGCAGCACAAGACGATGTCACAGAAAGAGAGTAACAGTGCCAAGCAATAGCGTCACAAGTCGCAACTCATTAGCCGCCACTCATCTGGGCACTCGATATCTAAAAGGTTAGCCATCACTGGTGTAGAATGTCTACATGATGCCTGGACTCTACTTACGTAATTTTTCTCAAACCTACCTTTTCCATGAGAGTTTCCCTGTATTCTAATCCTAACCATGTACAACTGAAATGATTACAATACTCCTTTTAAACCGTACAGCCATTTTCATGGCTCACGCTTACTTCCTTAGTAACAGGGACCACCTGGGCCCATAATCAGGGTCAGGGCACCCCTGGCTTATAATCAATGTTGGCCACAAGCAGGTTCCTTGGTTGCAAGGATGGTGCGCAGAACAAAAGTGCCTGTACTAGAAAGTAGCAG
>JANHFO010001116.1:92005-104334 GCA_032468095.1 Pareas carinatus | reverse complement strand
CTCAAAGTCAACAGTCCAGTTATCAAAACACAATCAAGCAGTCCTTCTACTAACCAAGTTAGCAAGTTGTTTTTGCAGTATCTTTGCCAACAAAGTTGGCCAGCAATAAACAGCAATACAGGAACCAAAACAGAGCTGTGGATCACGAAGCGAGAGTCACCAAGCCAGAGAGTGAGTGAATTCAAGTCTGGTCTAATTGCCATAAGTGTGGCTCAGCTTGGTTCAGCTGGCCAGCCATTCAGTAAACCAGCCTGTAGGGTTCTTAAAGGGATCATGACCCATATAACCCTAACAAATTTTCATTTAGATAAATTGCTCATATAGATAACAATCGTGATTTATTTAAACCTCACTTTCTCAGCTTGTTTTAATAATTTGGAAATAGGTGTTATGCCTGTTAAAATAAAAAAGAAAGCTTGTACAGCATCTAAAATATCTAGGATTACATCTTTCTCTAAGTATATCGCAGTATGTTGAATTAAATAAATTATTAGTAGATATAAAAATAGTTAAAACTCACTATAAGATTAATGTTATCAAAATGAGTATTACATTAAGTTTCACAGTAGATACTTTTACACATATACATTAATGAAGATTTTTTTAAATAGCAAGCAAAGGTTCATTGAATATATTTGGCTAAATTGAGATAATGACGATTGATGTTTAAACTTTAAAATTTTCAACTGCATCATTGTGCTTTTATTTTAACATCAATTCTTCTTTTGGAAATGTAATCATTAATTTTCTCTTCTGACTCATTTGAAAAAAGGTATGTAATAACTTTGAAATTCTAGCAAGACATAGATACTTAACTGGGAACTTTATGTCCTGTTTTGAAAACTGCTAGGCATGTTTGGTTATTAATAGTTAAACAGTTATGTTTTCATCTTAGATCAAATAGCAATGGAAACTTGAATATTTTTATTTCAGTTGATCTAAATCATTTCTTTTAAAGATTTTGATAGGCAGCATTTTGAGTTTGATCTACCTGCAAGAAATACAGTTAGAATCAAGCAATTTGTCCTAGAAAGCAGTCTCTGGGGTATCTGAAATGGTAACTTTCTTAAAAGATGCAACACTTGAATAGAAACTAACAATTCAATTTTATACAGTATTAAAAAGTAAATTGAATGTCACCATTACTTATATATTTGATCACTTGAATGAAAAATTAGAATATCATAGAATCAATGGATCTAGCTGTTAAAAATGTGGAATATATTCTTGATTTAAAAATACATTTAATTCATCAGACAATATTATTTCATTTTTATTGGATCCCTCAAAGAATGTTTAAAAAGCAGTGAACATTAGATTTTTTATGTTGGTGCTATAGGAAATCTGAATATTCTTTAACTCATATAACATAGTCTGTTATATTGCAGCTTATCTTTGACTTAAAATTCCTACATATAACATAGATAAGGATCTCAATGTGACAATAAATTATAGCCCTAAAACATGAAATTTCTTTGAAGAACTTTGGTTCAACCAATCCTGGGATGTGGTAAAGTGGATAATTCTACATAATAAGGAAAAATACTCTCAATTTTAATATGAATATTATCTGTTTTTGAAAGTCTGTGTTCTAAAAATGAGAAAATTACACAATATAGAGTATATGATCTTAATTTAATGACAACAATGGGGTTAATTGCTTTTTTTAAATTGTTCTCTTTCTTGACACTTTATTATAATCACTGTATTCTTTGTTGGTGGCAATACATTTTTGCACTTTATTTAAAACGTTTAAAAAACAGAAAATATGCTCAAATTATATAACTAGGCAATTTAGCCTTCTTCCCTCTGTGATCTTCATTGTATTTCTAAGTTATAAATCTCTTGAGGCATGGATTTACCTTTTCATCACTGTTTACAGACCATACAATTAGCACTATTCATATGAAAAGTTTTCATTTAGACTGATATTAAAGACCAATCACTAAATCTTGTACAATAATAGCTCTTTCTATCATTGTTTTATTGAGTTGAGGATAATTATCAATCCTCTACAGACAGCAGAACATTATCCTGAACTACTTACAAAAAATATTTCATTTTAAAATATTTCCAATTAGGTGCGAGCAATGCAGCGCCCTCCACTTGGAGTGAAATTGGTAATTGAAGCTGTTTGTATAATGAAGGGAGTCAAGCCCAAAAAAATAGCAGGCGAGAAGCCAGGTACTAAAATAGATGACTACTGGGAACCTGGCAAAGGTCTTCTTCAGGACCCGGGGAAATTTCTTGAAAGTTTATTTAAGTACGATAAGGTAAGTACTTGAAAAGTGTTTATTCTCACTCACCCACAGAGAGATTCACTTTTGTTTCCAAGGTCTTCTTTCACTTTTCAGGGATCAACAGTGTATTTTCTGTCCTGGATAAAAGATAACTAAAATTGCTCCTGTGCTTTTAACAGCAGCTTGAACTGCAAAAAACAGCAGGTGGAGTCTTTCATGGCAATTGGTAATCATACTACCTCCTGATATCTGCAGATGGAGCTGTTGCTATAATCAGTAGACCTAAGTTGTGTTAAAAAAACAGAAAAGGTTTGGCAACTTTAAGTATCTGGGCAACTGTGGAACTTAAAATGTTAACCATGTATGTGTGTGTGTTATTTTTTTTTACCTTATGCCTTTTACATATGGATGGCTATTGCTGTTTACCCCAAATAAAAAATTCCAGCAAACTCTGTGAGAATCAAGAACTCACACTGCTAAATTTAAAAAAAATGAGGATGGAGACAAGGGTTGCAAACCCTTGGATTACCCCCAATTTAAATTGAAATTCAAGTTGAAATACCTCTCTTACAGGACACAAGCCTCTACTTCATACTTTTGCAGAGATGCAGAAGTCTCACCATCTTATTTTCCCAAGGTCATATGCTGTCTTGAAATAATATATAGTTCACTCAATCCAAGAAATTAAATTATATTTTGCTTGCTTATGCTTAACAAATGTAGTTTTGTAAGTATGACTTATGATTCAGTGTATTTAAACCTACCTAGCTTGAACAGCCTGCAGCCTGGAATCATGGGTGTTCCATTACTGGAGGTTTTCAGACTAAGCTTGGACAAACATTTGTTTGGGATAATCTTAGGATTCCTGTTCTGGTTCAGAGGGTTGGCTGGAAGACCTCAAAGATCCCTTCCCTATCACTGTGATTTTATTATATATTCCAAGACTATAACATTGTGACTATGTGTTAGGAGCTCAACTATTGCCTTAGATTGGCTTCAAGTGGAAAGGGAATAATACAATGAACTGTAAGGTTCCTTTGATAGTGCTAACATATTTTTATTATGAAATCTTGCACTGCTTCTCCTGAGCATTCATATCTTCGTACTCCCAGCATTCATAAGCATTTTTTTTTTAACAAAAACTCATTTCAGGATAATATTGCAGATACAGTGATCAAGTCCATCCAACCATATATTGACAGTGAAGAATTTCAGCCCGCAGTTGTAGCTAAAGTCTCCAAAGCCTGCACATCAATCTGCCAGTGGGTTAGGGCTATGCATAAGTACCACTTCGTGGCAAAAGCTGTGGAGCCAAAGCGCGTAAGAATTATTTCAGTGTTTTTTTCCAAGATCACATAATGGATACCTCTGCTATCTTCTGTGCTTTAGAATTTTCTTTAAAAGCATTTGAGAAGCAGCAGCAGTTGTTTGGCATTCATAATTATTTCCATTTTCATAGCAAGCCCTGAGGGAAGCTGAAGAAGATCTGCAAGCCACACAGAAAGTCCTTGATGAAGCCAAGGAACATCTCCGAGATGTGGAGGATGGCATTGCCCACCTTCAGGCTAAGTACAAAGGTACTTTATCTACAAAAGAAGAACTAGAGAGTAAGTGTGATCAGTGTGAACAGAGACTGAACCGAGCTGACAAGGTAAGCATAAATCAAGTAGTAAGATAAATTCAACAAATTAAGTCAGATAAAATCTTAGCTTCAAGTTTATGTGCTAATGAATTGCTTCAGTTATACTGTGGAAACCTAAGCTTGATTTTTACAGCTAAATTAAATTATGATTAATCTCACAAGCTGAGGTGATTTTTAAACAGGCTATCAATGTATGATTGAAATGGTGGAGCTTTTGTTTTTTTTTAAAAAAAATAGATCTCCACACAAATGCAGTGATAAATGCTTTGTAGTATTTATCCATTTAGACTATTTGGGAGCTGGGGTAATCCCTCCTATCATAAGCAACTACAAAAACAATGAAACATATACTAGCAGGCAGTATGTATGTATGTATGCATGCATGCACAGCTAAATGGTACAGTGCAGAATGGCCCAAAAGTGAAGGGCACTAGGTACAACACATTTTCTATCCTTTCTGATTTTTTTATGTCTTAGATAACATGATTGTCTTTCTACAAATTCTCTTTCCTTGGAATTATTACACTGGGAAAAATAATAAAATGATCGCTTTCCACCGAAATATATGTCTGCCAGGAAATGTTTTCTACTCCCAATTTATAGTTATTTGATTACTTTAATCACGTGTGGAATTCAAACCTAAAGTTTCATGTTAAATACCTTTTTTTCTTTTAAAAAGAAGTTCATGTGTTGCCTTCTTGCATTTCCTATTAGAGTTTTTTGCTAGGAGAAGTTCTGAGCAAGAAGCAAAATAACACATTATATATTTGTTGTATTTAGCTAATTAATGGTCTGGCTGATGAAAGGATACGTTGGCAGGAAACAGTTCAGAAATTAGATTATATGATCAACAACATTGCAGGAGATGTTCTAGTTTCCGCTGGCTTCATTGCATATCTAGGAGCATTTACGGTGAGCAAGATAAATGTTTTCTTTTCCACAATATTTGAGCTTGATGTTGAATAAAGGCTGCTCCTACTGCTATATACCAAGACAATATATTTGCTGTCCAAACATTTCACGAGAATTATACTGTAAACACTTTCACTCAGGAAAGTCCTTCCTTGCACAGTCTCCTAGGAAGCAAGATATTCCAACCAAAATGGAGCCTGGCCTACTACTCTATATAGTCTCACTGCTTTCAGCTCCCAATTCATATTCTTGGAGGTCAGCTGAGGTGATGGGGGGTCTCCCTCCTAATAAAAAAACAAAGGGGGAGAGCCAAACAGTGAATTTGGGTTTGTGTTACTCCTGGAGCAATGAAGAAAGTCTATTTCAGAATAGCTGGAATTTAAACTGCTTGCAACATCTCATCACTGGTTTCTAGTCCCATGGTAAAATAGGTGGCAAATAAATATAACAAATGAATAGTCGGTGAGATGATCCATTCCACTGAAAGGAAGGTATTTTCTCATTACCTTTCTCCTTCAATTGCGCCATTTATTTATTTATTTATTATTTACATTTCTATACCGCCCTTCTCCCCGAAGGGACCCAGGGTGGCGTACAGCCACATAAAAACAATAAAGACATTTTAATATTTAATTTCCAGAATTAAACAAATATACAGTTGTTCTTACTACCCAAGTATCTTTCATAACTTGATATCCCCTTTTATTGGAGTTGGAGAATCTATGGTTTGTTATTATCCATATCAGACCTAAATTATTATTATATCCAGGCTTGCTACTAAATATCTAAATTAGAATTAGCTATTGTTAGCAGTACTAAGAGGGAATGCACACACAGTTCAAATCATGGTTTGGAAATCCATGAGCTCTAATTAAAGATTTGAACTTATATTGTTTACCTGTGCATAAGAGAGAGTATGTGAAACCATAATCTATAATATTTGAACTGAAGCTTTATATGAAGCTTTATATGAAACTTCCTAAAATAGTTATTCCCTACTGAGACTAATGTATGTTCTAAAATAGATAAGCATATTGCTATTAGACATCACCTTCAAAGTTGAGTAAAGTAGCTGGTAATTGAATTAACTGCCCCGGTAATTTCATATTAATGGTTCAGTATTTTTCTTTATAGGGTCAATATCGCATATCCCTTTGTGAGGAATGGATAAGCAGGCTAGGGTTATATAATGTTCCACACACTAAAGAACCAAGTCTGATATCCACACTTGGAGACCCAGTGAAAATCCGATCATGGCAGGTAATCTTAATGTGCATATTGGCTAGTTTTCTCATATATCAAAGCTTTGAATTGCTATGCATTTTTAAGGCAAATGAATCATAGAGAGTGATCATGCAAAAGGAGCAGCTCAAGGAGATTTTAGAAGTTTCAGGAATTTTATACATTTACTTGATAGAAAATATTCAGGAAATTGCGCTCAGAAGCAATATTTATGTTGGTGCCACCCAGCTATTTGGAATTGTAATTTCCATATCTTCTAGAATTGTTTGATGATGCCTCCTTGAGAGGCTCTATACTGTTATTTCAATATACAAGCTGGGTGTTGAGATAACATCAGATGAATCCTTATGTACAAAAAAACTCTCCTGAAGTTTGCTTGGATTTGCTCAAGAATAAATCAAAACAAAGAAATAAATCATATGTGGGCCACCTTAAACCTAAATTATTCATTTTATTCAAAAGAGTTTAAGATTGGTTAAGATGGTGTTCTTCCTGTGCAATTTGGACAGTATTTCTGGAAAATATGGACACTTTTTCTCTTATATACTGTATGCTGGAAGCTCTATTGGCTCTTGTCATTCATGTGGACCAGCCAGAAAGTATATTAACTGAACCTTAAATGAACATATTCAGTTGTTCAGTTGTTCAACTATATAAATAAAAGCTGTGCAGAATTGTCTTTAGTTATTCTGTTGTCAATAAAATTTTATAGTGAATCAAAGGATAACATTACAGTGTAGTGTACATTTTTATTCATATTTTTTATTTCTCTGCCATTAGCGCCCAATTTATGTAATTTGTGTCGTTTACATGATTTAGCTTATCTTGAGGCACAACAAACATGTCTTTTATGTTCTTCATATGCAGATTGCAGGTTTACCTAATGACACCTTATCTGTGGAAAATGGTATGATTACACAGTTTTCTCAACGCTGGACTCTGTTTATAGATCCACAGGGACAAGCCAACAAATGGATAAAAAACTTGGTAAACCTTCTCTGTTGATGCTATTAAATACATTCGTTTGTATCAAAGGAGTATTTGTGGTGACATTAAAAGCTTTTTCCTGAAAACACTTGTCATTTCTTCCTCTTAAATTACTTAACTTACAAATGACAAATATAACACTAGAAAATTATATTCTGCTCTAATTGAACTACTGATTATTTTTTAATTTAATTTTACCTTCATTTTTATAGAGTTTTTTTTTACTTCCCTAGGTGCAAAACATGTTCTATAATTGCTAATGCAGAAGGTCAGTTTTCACCCATGATCAAGGATCATGGTGGTGAGAAGCAGAGTGACTATATACAGAGTAACTACAACTATTTGCTGTAATTTATCAATTAATTTACACTTGGTTAAAATCAGTCTTCTGAACTTCGGAATAGCATGGTTCATTCACTATACTTCTTGTTATGTTCATTTCGATATGTAGTGGTGCAGTGGTTAGAGTGCAGTACTGCATTCTACTTCTGCTAACAGTCAGCTGCCTGTAAGTTCAGCAGTTCGAGTTCCACTAGTTCAAAGTTGACTCAGCCTTCTATCCTTCCGAGGTCGATCAAATGAGGACCCAGATTGTTGGGGGCAATAGGCTGATTTCTGTAAACTGCTTAGAGAGGGCTGAAAAGCACTGTGAAGCTGTATATAAGTCTAACTGCTACTGCTATTGCTATTGCTATATCAAAATTTATGTCAATATGTTGACCCTTTCTCTCTCCACATATATACCCATTTTGATCAATTTATTGTCTTTGTTCCTTTCTATTTGCATATAAATCAGCTATCTGATTCCACCTTTGCTGAGTTTCTCTGTACCCTGCTGTTTTTTCAGGAAAAAGATAGTGGGTTAGATACATGCAAGCTCAGTGACCGGGATTTCCTACGCAGCTTGGAGAATGCTATTCGTTTTGGGAAACCATTTCTTTTGGAGAACGTAGGAGAAGAACTAGATCCAGCTCTTGAACCTGTGCTATTAAAACAGGTGTGTGTGTGTGTGTTTTATAAAATTATCAGGAATAGACTGTTTTTCAGATGCCAGCATTGGACAAGCAGGTCTAAAGCAGTACTGAAATTAAGATAAAATTACATTCCACTCCACCCTCACATCTTTAAGGCCAGCCTGATGGGAGTTTTTTTGTGTGTGCCAATCAAGACTAGGTTGTTGCATCTTGCAGCTGAATTTTGTGCAGTAGGGAATTCCTTATTTTTTTCACTGTGTTATATTTTTCCCCATAACAATCCTCTATAACTTGCCATTCTCCAACACTTATAACACAGAGAAAGGGAAAGGGCCAGCTAATTTATGCTAATAGTGATATTGCACCAAGTATTTTACAATGAGATAATTTATTAATCGAGTAAAATGCAAAGTTCTGCTGAGATGCACTAATCATTGGTAATCTGATTTATCAGAATACCTGAGAACCAGGTATTAACTTTTGACCATGACTCTCCACCACAACCACACAGATTGATTCATCCCAAATGATACTCTCCATGCACTCTCTTCTAAATTAGTTGGACAGATCACATCTGGAATACCGCATTCAGTTTTGGTACCAAATTACAAAGAAGACGTCGAGACTTTGGAAAAAGTGCAAAGAAGAGCAACTAAGTGTCAAAGTCTTCAGCATCTCCTTTCTGGTTTAAGAATCAAACTTCAGGCTCAATCAAGTTTGCAGTTGATTTTAATAACACCAATGGACTACAGATAGACATTGAGAGAAATATGCTAGAACTGAAGCCTTCTGAGAGTTCACGCGTAGTCCAGCACCCCTCAGAGCAGGGAACTCCCTCTCATCCCCATGGTGATAATCTCTTGTCGACTCTTCTGCCTGTCACGTGAGCGGCCACATTTGATAAGCATGACACAGTTCTCTCAGGAGCTTCCCCTCTCCCACCAATGTCAAATCCCTTAAGGCTCTCAGGCTCAGTCCAAGCGTGGTAAAGATGCTAAGGGATTTGACACTAAGATGATTAAGGACCTAGAGACAAAAACATATGAAGAACGGTCGCAGGCTAGTCTAGAGAAAAGGAGGACTAGAGGTGACATGATATCAGTATTCCAGTATTTGAGGGGCTGCCACAAGGAAGAGGGGATCAACTTATTTTGCACAGAGATATGAAACAATGAATGGAAACAAATCAAGGAGAGAAGCAACCTGGTATTAAGGAGAAACTTCCTAACAGTGAGGACAATTAACTAGTGGAATGACTTGCCTTCAGAAGCTGTAGGTTCTTCATCGCTGTAGTTTTTAAAGAAAAGACTGGACAGCCACCTATGGCATGTGTGCTGCAGCGGGCATGCAGAGCCCTCTCTGTGGGCACATGAGTCAAGTCACTCCAGCATCGCCCCAGAGCTGAGCATCGGATAACAGCACACAAAGGGACCATGCACATGCTCGGAAAGGAGTAGTGGTGCCAGGCAATGATGTCATGAGCCGCAACTCATTAGCTGCAACTCGTCTGAACTTTCGCCTGGCACTCAGTTTCTAAAGATTTTGCCATCACTGGTATAGGGTCTCCTGCTTGAGCACGGGGTTGAACTAGAAGACTTCCAAGTTCACTTCCAGCTCTATTCTGATTCACTGTGAAAATTATGACTTTGGTATTATAATTTGCATTAGAAAAAATAGATATACCATATAGAGATAAAAGTAAACATGGAAAAATATAGAAAATAAAATTAAAAAGTATAAAAGAATAAGTGCAAATAAAAGATATGAAAAGAAATATTTAAAGAAGCAGCTTTCAATCTTTACAACACTTACAGACATATTGTCACTTCTTTCCAATTAAAGGAGAAAATCATGGTATTAAAATTAAATATTATTGCTTCTAAGAATATGATCAATACTATTATTGATCATATTCTCTGGTTTTCATGTTTCCCTGAAATGTTTTTATGTTTCCCTGTTTATACAGACTTATAAACAGCAGGGTAGCATAGTATTGAAGCTGGGAGACACCGTGATTCCATATCATGATGATTTCAACTTGTACATCACTACCAACCTTCCTAATCCCCATTACACTCCAGAGTTATCAACAAAGCTTACCCTTATTAACTTCACCCTATCTCCCAGGTAATGTCAAATTACTCTCTCCTATATTAAATATTAAATCAAATTAAAATGTTTGGTCATTAATGGATGACTAAAATGTTTGTTTATAAAATTTATTGGCAACCCATCTTACCATAAGGCAACTCTGGGCAGCTTACAGTTATATCTGAGTTAAAACATTAAAAATTAAAATCAAACATTAAAACCAAAGGCACATGAAGTGAGCAGGGGCGGAGTGGGGTGGAGGTAGAATATATTATTCATGTTTCAATTAACCACCTCCGTTGCACGGTTCCCCCACTGGGGCTCCAAGCTCTAGCTGGCAAAGCCACGTCGTTAGGCCCTTACGAAAAGATAGGAGGATTGGCGCCAGCCTCACATCAGGGGGCAAGATGTTCTAGAGGGCAGGAGCAGCAGCAGAGAAAGCCCTCCTCCTGGACCCCGCCAGCTGGAATAATCAGACTGACAGAATCTGCAGTATGCCTCCTTTGCCAGCACAAGTGGTACAGGCCAATCCCAGTGGGGTGAGATGATCCCTCAAGTTACATGGACCCATGCCATGAAGGGCTTTAAAGGTGATCACCACCACCTTGAATTGCACCGGGAAGCAGACTGGAAACCAGTGCAGCTTGCAGAGCAGTGGTGTCCCAGGGGCCATTCTTGGGACTCCCAAAGCCACCCATGCTGCCGCACTCTGCACCTGCTGTAGCTTCCAAATGCTCTTCAGGGGTAGCCCCATGTAGAATGCATTACAATAAACCAGTTCGTTTTCATTTTATTGTTTACATTTTCTGCTTACTTGCTTGCTTACTTAATTACAGTGGCTTAGAGGACCAGTTGCTGGGTCAGGTGGTAGCTGAAGAACGCCCTGACTTGGAAGAAGCTAAGAATCAGCTGATTGTCAGCAATGCCAAGATGCAACAGGAACTGAAGGAAATTGAAGACCAAATTTTGTACCGTCTGAGCTCTTCTGAGGGGAATCCTGTGGATGACCTGGAGCTCATTAAAGTATTGGAAGCATCCAAGTTAAAAGCAGGAGAAATTCAGGTGATTACTTGGGCTCCCATCTCAATCACTTTTCTTTTGACTTGACATGAATTTACATTTTCTTTTGTTTTTCAACCTCCTGCAGGCCAAAGTAAAGGCAGCTGAACAGACCGAGAAAGATATTGATATCACTCGGCTAGAGTATGTCCCTGTGGCTGTCCGAACCCAGATCCTTTTCTTCTGTGTCTCAGACTTGTCCAATGTTGATCCCATGTACCAATATTCATTGGAGTGGTTCCTCAATATATTTCTAACAGGAATTTCAAATTCAGAGAGAGCAGGTATTTTAAATGACTTTGACGTATATAATATCTATTCCTTCCCATCCAGAACATCTTGCTGTCTCACAGGGAGACACATTTTATATATATAGGACAGCATAGGTCTTGGCACAATCAGAATGACAATTTATGCAGTATGTAAGGCAATGAATATTCATATATGTCTGTTCCCTCTTCTGCCACCATTGAAATATTATAAATATTAACATGTCAGAAACAGTGATGGTGGCAGCATTCAGTCTGCAAAATGTGCACTATGTTAACATGGGTGTTTATGGTGTGTTATTTTTTTCCTCGCCATTCTGAAAGTTACTTCTATGATTAAAGTTCCAGATGAATGGATTCTTTTAAAATGTTTGGCATCTTCAGCAGTATGAGTTTTTGAATGACCATAAGGATGAGGTAAAATTTCAAAGAACATTGTTGGTTGCATGGACCTTTTTTGGATAATAACCTCGCCCGAGACTTTGCTTCAAGTCTGCATCGTTTTCTTCATTCTTTTGTGAATTATTGCTTTCAGATACGCTGAAGAAACGGATTGTAAATATCAATAAGTACCTCACATTTAGCCTCTATAGCAATGTTTGTCGCAGCCTCTTTGAGAAACACAAACTCATGTTTGCATTCCTGGTGTGCATCCGGATCATGATGAATGAAGGCAAAATAGACATGGTAAGTGTCAGAGCACCCCTGGCTTGGAACCAGTGTTGGCTACAAACAGGTCCCTTGGTTACAAGGATGGTGCGCAGAACAGAAGTGTCTGGACCAGAGAAATATCAGCAAAGCACAAGTACAGACTGCAGTGAGGTGACTGTTTTGAGTTTTACTCAAAACAGTCAAAGCACAGTCCAAAACCAAAGTCAACAGTCCAGGTCTAAATACCACAGTCAAGCAGTCC
>JANHFO010001116.1:79971-91905 GCA_032468095.1 Pareas carinatus | reverse complement strand
TCTCACCAACAAAGGAGTTGGGGGTTGAATGAAAGCCCCTCCCTACCAACTCTGAGGGATAAAAAGAGGTCCTGAAGTCTGCCCAGGTCCTTTTTGGAATGGATCTGAGATCTGGCAGCTTCCATCCCTCTAGCTAGTGCCTGGCAGCTAGTAGTGGACATTGGGTAAGTATGGATGTGAGTGTAAGAGCAAAAATGATTTGTTATTTTAAATTCACTGAATCTCTGTGTATTTTTAAAGAAATGTTTGTGCCTCAGTCTTCAGTTGATTTGGAATTGAATGTGGAATTTTTCCAGCCTGTGAGTGAGTAACCACAAACTGAACCTGAGAACACACCTATGTAACACCACCACCAATCATTTCATATGTCTTAACATTTTTAATTTTCTTTTCACCACCACCCATCATTCATGTCTATATTCTATGATTTATTTATTTCTCTAATTCAGTGATGGTGACCTTATGCCACACCTGGCACAGCCAGCACGCAGAGCCCTTTCTGCTGGCATCCACGCCTTCGCCCAGGAAAGTACAAAAAAAATAGCAGCAAGGTGGAGGAAAGACTCTCCATAGGCAGGAGCATGGGCAGCGGGTGAGCACCCAGCTGCCACTGGAGAAGAAACCGAAGGTGGGTGAGTACGGTGAATACGTTCCCTGGGGTGCGGAACTGTCACGAGGGGGCACCGCCAGGTGGGGTGTAGGTGTTGCCAGAGGGTGCAGGGGGATGTGTGTGGCCGTGGTGGCAGCAATTCATAGGTGGGCTTTGGGTTGCAGTTTGGGCGCTCGATCTCAAAAATGTTCGCCATCACTGCTGTAACTATCCCTTTCTGCCTAAATGAATGTTCTACATACACTGTTATCTTTTGTGAATTCTCATTTATTTTATCACGCATTCCTTTATTCTTTATTCTCCAAGACTTTTTCCCCACACTTTTTTGTTTAATTATAGTTCCTTTATTCTAGATTTTTTCAGCTTTTTTCTCCACACCATTACCTCTGGGTTTAAATTCTTTGGGGTGTAGTTTTTTGTAATACATTTATTTTTCCAGTTTTTGGGAAGAGTTCTTAGATCCCTTTGGGACCTAAAGATTTGGTTTTCTTGCCCCTTAATAGCATTGTCTCATTTCTTACATATCTCTGTTTTTTTATTTTTCTTCATTAACCTTTTCCATCTTCTGTTATTATTTGGTACTTCTGCTCTTAATGTCTTATTTTCAAGTTTACTCTCCATCTTCCATTCCTTTTGTTGTCGGTGATCTTTCTCGTCTGATATTAACATCTCTCTCATCTGTACTTTAAATTTCTCAAAGATTTGCCTCAGTTCATTTAATATTTGCATCTGCTTTGTTTCTAACATTTCTTGTGTTGGTTCCATTTTGTCTTAATTTTATTTTGCTGTACTTTATTAATAACCAAATCTTTAAGTCCCAAATTTTAAATCCTTCAATTTCCTCTTTGTAAATGTATTCTTTCTCTATCTTTTTTATCACATATTAATTATAGTCCTTCAGAGTCCTCGTCTTAATTCTGACAAACTCCTTTTTTTTCTCTGTCTTCAAAAAGTTTTTATACAGTACCAATAATTTCTCAAAAATTTCTTTTTTCCTTCCAAATCCAAAAATTCTTTCTTTCCTTTTTTCCTTTTTTAAGACTCTAAAGACCTTAGTGTTCTTCAGGATACATCCTGCCATCCAGATCTGCCTCCATCTTCCTTAAGAATTTTAAATTCCCCTTATGTGTTCAGTTGCTGTTTTCTGAATTCTTTCAGGAATATATCATTTAGTTCTTTTAATATTTTTTTACTCCCATCACAGCATCCTTGTGGAAAAATAGTTTTCTTAGCTCACCTGACTGGCTGTTATTAATAGTCTTGCTTCTGTCCTGGTGTTTGTTTCATCTGTCCACGGTTCCTGCCTTAATGGCGTTTTCAAGCACCTTTTCTCCCACTTGGAGAAAAGGAGTAAATTCAGTCTTGTTCATGCCAGCCACTGCCTGGCACATGTTCCTGATTAGCCTCCAAATTCTGTCACCCCCATAGGGTGACTTCGACCTCTTAGGCTCCCCAATACAGGAGAAAAAAAAACCTTGGCAGCTGCAGCCCCAGCTGCCATATTCTCCCTCAACTGGAACCGGAAGTGTTTTAAAGTTGTTCTTAATCTCTTCAAAATCTAAAGCGTTAGTCCTCCTTCTCCTTGGTACACCATGGGCTGGTGCAGCTAAATTTCTAGAAGGAATTATAGAGTTAATCACCTCCTCCTGGTGCTGTTGAATTGGGGCATCTGTGATAGGGTATCTGCTAAAAAGTTCCTTCTCCCAGGGAGGTACTTGAGGATAAATATAAACCTGTTAAAGTAAAGGGCCCACCTTACCGGTTTTGGTGACAATCTTTGGTGAGACATAACAGCCTCCAAATTTTTATGATGTGTCCATACTTCGAAAGGTGTACATCTTTAAGAAATGCCTCCAGAAGAAGAGAGCTCACCTAATGCATAAGCTTCCTTTTCCCATATAGACCACCTCATCTCTGTGTCAGAGAGCTTTTTCAATCTGTAGGTACATGGTTGTAGATTTCCTTTGCATTTTTTTTTTGCAAAAGTACTGCTCCTACAGCCACATCACTGGTGTCAGCTTGTATAACAAAAGGTTCTTGTGTGTTAGGATGTTTCAAAATTGGCTCTGCTGCAAACAATTTTTTCAATTTTTCAAAAGCAGTTTGGCATTCCAGGTTCCAAGCTAAAGATTGATTGAGATTAGGTTTAACTCCCTTTTCCATTTTTATGAGATTAGTGATTGGAAGTACAATCTGGGCAAAGGTGAGTATGAACTGCCTCTAGAAGTTGGCAAAGCCAAAGAAGCTCTGTAATTACTTTCTGGTTCTAGGTGCCTCCCACTCCAGGATGGCCCCAACCCTATTGGAGTTCATTTCTATATCCTGCCTAGAGATCCTATACCCCAAGTCTATCTTGGATTTATGGAATTCACATTTCGACAGCTTACAGTATAACTGAGCTTTGAGCAACTTGGACAAGACGTTTTTTACTAACTTGACATCCTCATCCATAGTCTCAGTATAGATGGGAATGTCATCTAAATAGACAAAGACTCCTTTGCAGAAATGCTCATGTAGTGTCAGAGCACCCCTGGTTTGTAACCAGTGTTGGCTACAAACAGGTTCCTTGGTTACAAGGATGGTGCACAGAACAGAAGTGTCCGTACCAGAGAAGTAGCAGCAAAGCACAAGCACAGACTGCAGTGAGGTGCAAAAGCCTTTTTATTTAAAACAGTCAGGCACAATCCAAAACCAAAGTCAACAGTCCAGGTCTAAATACCACAGTCAAGCAGTCCCTCTACTAACCAGGTTAGTCAGTTGTTTATCTAATATCTTCACCAACAAAGTTGGCCAGGAAAAACAGCAAGTCAGAAACTAATCTCAGAGATGTATACCACACAGCAGGAATCACCAAAGCAAGAGAGAGAATGATTTAAGCCCTGCTGGTTGTATGCTCTGGGTCCTGAGCTAATTAAGATAGGTGTGGCTCAGCTTGTTTCAGCTGGCCATGCATTCTGTAAACCAACCTGTAGGGGTTTTTAAAGGGATCACCACCCGTATAACCCTAACAGTAAGAATAATGTCATCTTCTATTAAGGGGTTTTATATATATGGCTGTAAGAGTAAAAGAAGAGCAGTCTAAGATGTTTGACATGTGAAAAACATCAGTTGATACAAATAGTAAATCAGATTATAAACTGGAACCTTCTGTAAGAATATTAGTGAGAAAATAAGACAGACCTCCTTCACAAATGGCTTTCTGAGCTTAAGCCCAGCTACCATGAACTAGGTTAATATATTTTCTATAGCTACAAGAAGTAGTAGTTTCTACTAATCATGCAGAGTACAATATGCTCTATAAAAAGTTTTATAAACATTTAGATTTATAGGATCGAGAAGAGAACATTTCCATATATTTATACACAGAGGTGAATGCAAAGACCAAAAATGAGTAAAATAAATAATTGTCACTCATGGTCCAAGATTCACACATAGGCAACACTCTACATGTTTTTTCTAATTTCAACATACAGGAGGAATGGCGTTACCTTATTTCTGGTGGCACTATAAAGATCATGCGAGATAATCCAGCTCCTACCTGGCTGTATGAAAGAGCATGGAACGATATCCTGGCCTTAACCAACTTGCACAATTTCACCACCTTTGCAGATGACTTTATGACAAACTTGCCTGAGTTTCGCACCATTTTTGATAGTGCTGAACCTCACAGGTAATTTTACTTTCAAACTCCAGGTTTGCTACATTTGCCAGTCACACTATCATTTAACACTTGGCCATCTGAGTCAAGCATGAGTTCTCTTTACTTCAGAGATATCGCTATGGGTTTTTCTGAGTGAATGTGTTTTGCTATCATGTCTTCCAGAATAGAATTTCAATTTTCCAATCTAATGTACAAAGTGAGATTCTCCGATAGTCCCCTAATCAGATCTGATCCTGCTAATCTTTCTGAGATCAGCCATAGTAGGCTAGTACATAGCAGGGTATGTGGTGGTTGCCCATAATTAAAATCCATTTACAATAGTAATTATGCCCAGAAAAGTACTTGAGCAATGCCATCCACTTGTCAACCCTTGTCTTTAGTCTTAAGTCTAGGTCTAATGTAACCCCTTCTATTCTTGCAGGGAACCTCTGCCTGGCATATGGGACAGCAAGCTGGATTCTTTTCAAAAGCTGTTAGTCCTGCGCTGTCTGCGTGGGGACAAAGTCACCAATGCGATGCAGGACTTTGTGGCTGCTAACTTGGGCCAGAGCTTTATTGAACCACAGGTAGCTAATCGTGCTTAATCATATACACAGAAGCAGAGCAGTAGAGATGACAGAAATGTTGATTGACAAGGTCATGTGTTTGCCTTTCCTTGCCCAGCCTTACTCCTCCCAGTAGATGAAAGCATAGGAAGAGGTTCTAGACAATAATAGTAAACAAATCACTCTTTTTTAATATTTCAGACTGCAAACCTGTCAGTGGTCTTTAAGGAATCTACTTCTACCACCCCTTTGATATTCGTCCTCTCTCCAGGCACAGACCCAGCTGCTGATCTTTATAAGTTTGCTGAAGAAATGAAGTTTTCCAAGAAACTCTCAGCAATTTCCCTTGGCCAGGGACAAGTAAGAGCTTGCACAGAAACACTTAATCTTTTAAGCAAACTTACAGGTCCAGACCATGTTATGTTCATTCTCTGAAAGGCTGCATAATGTATACTCCTGTCACAATCATGTTACTAATTGGCATTTAAGCTACAGGCATGCACCAGTGATTCTTCATGTGTAAAAGGAACTCTGAGCCAAGTGATATTTGAATCCAACTCTTTCCCTAGCATTCAAGAGCACTATGTACTGACCTTTTACTATTGTTGTAGTTCAGGTCTATCTCATACATTCTCCAAAAATAACTTAGGATCTTGATGTATAGCTAAGCATTCTTTGATACAAGAGCTTAATTTAAGATACAGAGGATATTTTGTTATTATTCTGAAATGATGAGGCATCAAGAATCTTTCCTATCTTACAAAATATCACACTGCCTGTTGGTAGGTTTCAGTTCTATTTAATGCCTGGACTGAATCTATTTTATCCTTTAGTCAATATTGTACTTTATGCTTCTGGTTTTTTTTCCTTTCTAATTATTGCAGTTGCATTAAATCTTTGAAAGCTAAGAAGCCTTTGTTGCTGAAATTTCTACTCCTAGTCATAGATTTGGAGAATAATCATCCGTCCCCGAATTGTACCGGATTATACAATATTCTTTGTTGTTGATTTTGTTCTTGTTTTCTTTATGTTTATTAATTAAACATAAATCAGTAAAATTTACTGACTAATTAAATCAGAAAAAAGCCAAAGGGGAAAAAAAAGCAACTATACTTAAAGTTGTAAAGAAAGAGGGTAGAAAAAGTAAAAAGAAAAATTTTAAAAAGGTAACTTTGAAATCATTGACTAGCTGGGACAATGTGCTTATCCTTCCAATGTTGAAGAACAAGCTACTGTGCGTGAGGCACAGAGAAGTCATGTGATTTATTCAGATGTCAATTTCTATTGTCATTATTTAGGGACCGCGAGCAGAAGCCATGATGCGCAGTGCTATGGAGCGTGGGAAATGGGTCTTCTTTCAAAATTGCCACTTGGCTCCAAGTTGGATGCCTTCTTTGGAGAGACTCATTGAAGGCATTAACCCTGATAAGGTAAGATGCATATGGACTTAAACTGTCTTTCTTTAGTAATTTAGCACTGAAAATAAGTTTTGCCTCATTTGAGAAGATTGTGCCCCCCATTTCTAAGCTGGAGAGGGAGGGCCGCAGATACTTGTGGTTCCTTTTTGTCCTCTCCGAACTTCAATTTGATGGCAAAATTTGTAACATCCTTTTTGCACAGATAAGAGAAAAAGTTTCAAAAAGTTGACAATTTAAAGTATTTTACTTTTTTAAACCCCCAGAAAAGAGCAGAACAGAAATTTTTACTCTGTCCCCACTCCCACTCACCTCACTATGCATTTGCCTAGAGTCGAAAGATTGCTTATTTCTGACCTAGGCATAGAAAATCTGGTCTGACTTTACATTTCTTGTGCAATCTTTTTCTCCACCAAAGAGAAACTTTTCTGTATGTCTGTTCAAGAAGGACATTTCTGCCGAGAGAGAAACCTGACTCTTGTAGAAAATTTGACTTTCTAAAAACTTGGCTTCAATTACTGATGTACTGCATCCATTTTTCTGCTTCAGGTACACCGAGATTTCCGACTTTGGCTGACCAGTTTGCCAAGTAATAAGTTTCCAGTGTCTATCCTCCAGAATGGATCCAAGATGACCATTGAACCCCCTCGAGGAGTCAAAGCTAACTTGTTGAAGTCTTACAGTAGCCTGAGCAATGATTTCTTGAACTCCTGCATCAAGGTAAGGGATTCTATCCTTCCCTATCCCTAGACTCCTCCCCCCTTCCCCAAAAAAACCAGCCCTGCAGTGGTCTCTTCTTTTGACAATTTTTATTTGTCCAGAATAGGTTCAGTGTTCCATACATCTGCTATTGTGGAAGTAGTACATAGGATACAGAGGAACTCTTGATTCTGTTCTCATTCAAGCCATTCATTATTATTTATCTGTTTCTCTAATTTACCCTCGTGGAACTATATATTCTTTTGGTTGGAATGGAGTTAAGAAAAAGGCACTTACCCTTTCATTCTTCAAAGTCTGAAATAGGAACTAAAAGCAGCACATACACTCATTTGCATGTACCATCACATGTGGCCTGTTAGAATCACAAGAGATGTTGTGTTTTGTAGGTTAACGAATTCAAATCCCTGCTCCTTTCTCTTTGCCTGTTCCATGGCAATGCACTGGAAAGGAGAAAGTTTGGACCACTGGGTTTCAATATCCCATATGAGTTCACTGATGGAGATCTACGCATTTGCATCAGCCAGCTGAAAATGTTTCTGGATGAATATGAAGAAATCCCTTATAAGGTAGGCTCCATAGATTGGCAAAGGGTGAATTGAAGCATAAGCATAAGAACTTATGAAGTGAGAGGACTGTCCTATTTCTGAATCCAGCTGGATCTTTTGCAGAAACATAACTTGTTTAGCCATATATTATTTTTATCTATCCTACTTAAAATTTGGTTTGGTTTGGTTTGTAGCACTTCAAGCTAATAAAATCAAGAAATGGTGCAATAAAATTGTATATGGAATGCAGTGCTATTCCCTACCTAATGGAATAATGTTTCTCTTTTTACCTCAAGAGATAGCAAAAATGATTAAATGGTGCCTCAGTGAATTTGTAAATAAATAAATAAATAAATAATATTGCAACAAAATGGGTAGCTTGGGGAAATTAAAAACATTTTTAAAAATTTGCAAATGTTGCAACCATTATACTAGGGAGATACAATAGATAGCCTTGGTAGAGATTTGAGAACTAGATCCAGGAAAATAAAAGAACTCTTTAATTTAGAGTTGGTTGCTTTGAAATAACTATAAATAAGATTATAGTTATAACATAATTATAACTATGAAGGTGATAACCTATTGTGCAATTTTCAGGTCTCTAATATGGCAATAAACAATGATTGGTAAGCAAAATTTGAAATGAGGCAAACTAATAGCTGCTAAAACCATTTCTGACAAGATCAAAATAATCTTCATTTAATAACAGTAGCGTTTGAGATATTTGGTTGTGATTTGAGCAAATCAACCAGGCTATGCAAGAGATTTCTGGGTTTTCAACTAGAATTCAATGTTGAAATCTGGCTGTCATATTTACCTTTTTGAAAGAGGTTCTAGGTATAACTCTGCTGACTGTCAGTAGTTTGACCCTGACTGGCTCAAGGTTGACTCAACCTTCCATCCTTCCAAGGTCAGTAAAATGAGACCCAGATTTTTGGGGGTAGTAGGCTGACTCTGTAAACTGCTTAGAAAATGGTGTAAAACACTATGAAGCTGTATATAAGCATAAGTGCTGTTGCTATTGCTATGCGAAATGTGCACATATATGTATTTTGATGCTTTAACTTTGTAAACAGTATTAATTTTTTCAGAATGTAGAAATCCATCCAGTAGGACCTGTCTTAGAAAAAGGGTCTGCATATTGAATTTTATTGTTAGCTGATGGATTTTTTTATCTGAAAACATTGGTTACGAATACAACCAATGCTTTCTGTGCTCTGGTCCTTTGCAGGTTTTGAAGTACACTGCTGGTGAAATTAATTATGGAGGCAGAGTGACTGATGATTGGGACAGACGCTGCATTATGAACATTCTGGAAGATTTCTATAATCCAAGTGTTCTAAATTCAGAGTTTTCTTACTCTGAATCTGGTATCTACAAGCAAATTAATACTTCTTATGATCTCAATGTAAGTTAAAGAAAAGAAGTAGACAAACTGGCCTTTTCTAACCCCGACTTAACAGGGTCAGATCCCAATGATACTTGAACAGAAAACTACCGAGAAATCCTAGAGCTGAAGGGATGATTTAACAAAAACAAACACAGACAAACTATATGGAAATCTAGGCGAGATGGGCAACATATATGAATGAATGAATGAATGAGATGAGATGAATGGATGAATGAATGAGAAACCACTTCTATGTGGTTGCCAACGAAGCTACAGTACATACAGTATATGTGCGGCTGTCTATGGAACATCATGTGGCAGCCGTCGCCAGGGGGGCCTTCTATCAGGTTCGCCTGATTCGGCAGTTATGCCCCTTTCTTGATCGGGACTCCCTACAAACAGTCACTCGTGCCCTCGTCACTTCCTGCCTAGACTATTGCAATGCTCTCTACATGGAGCTCCCCTTGAAGTGCACCCAGAGACTACAGCTAGTTCAGAATGCGGCCGCGCAGGGGATTTTTGGGGCAAGTGGGCGTACCCACGTAAACCCTCTCCTGCGCGAGCTGCATTGGCTGCCAGTGGTCTCGTGGGTGCACTTCAAGGTGTTGGTAACCACCTTTAAAGCTTTCCATGGCATAGGCCCAGTTACCTGCAGGACCGCATTCTACCCATGGACACCTCCCTCCGTCCTGTACGCTCCCACAGAGTGGGCCTCCTCAGAATGCCGCCAGTCAAACAATGCTGGCTGGCGACCCCCAGGGGAAGAGCCTTCTCTTGGCAGCACCCATCCTCTGGAATAACCTCCCCCCCTGCTATACGATCGATCACTGACCTTTGGACCTTTCGCCGTGCCCTGAAGACCCATTTATTCAATCAAGTGAGCTTATGGTAGCTGCGACATACCCTCCTTCTTTTAAATTTTAAATTTTAAATTTTTGATTTGGTGAGAAATAATTTTTATCGCTCCCCTTTTTAATGTCAATCTCAGGCTTATTTAATTCTTTTAATTATGTTTTAATATATATGTATTCTGTGTTTTAATTGCCTGTAAGTCGCCCTGAGTCCTTCGGGAGAAGGGCGGGATATAACTACATTAAATAAATAATTAAATAAATAAATAAATATGTTGGTGTAGAGGGAATAAAAAAACAAAAACTCAGAGATTTGGTGAATCCATAATTTAAATAAGGAAGGATTGTGAACATATGTATGCTATTACGAAATTCACTGTAGATATTTTTGAAATGATCAACTTGGAGAATAAAGCTTAAAAACATGTGTCCTAGGATAATATTGTAGGATCCAATTTGAGTCGGTCAGTGGAACTAACGGTTTATTCTTTCAAACTTTTGGACTTGTCCTAGAGTCCATCCTGAGAAAAATTCTCTGTCCTCCAGAATGTGTCTCTATTCTGCAGAGAGAGAAGTTTTCTGAAGATGGGCTTTAGCACGAATTCCAAAACTTAGAAATATAAACCTTTGGCTCCCGTGACTGTCTCAGATTGGATTCCACAATGTACTTCAGTTATAAACACACATTTAGAACTAATCAGACATTTTTTCAAATACAAATATTGTATTTTACATTTTTCCTTACCTTAAGTTTTCTCACAGCATCTCTTACAACCTCTGTACCTTTGGGCTGCTCCACTTCTGTACTGCCAAGAAACTGAAACATTGTAAATTTGTGAAAAAAAAGTTTTAAATCTTTGAAATAGTTAATCAATATTTTAACAGTCATTAATTTATTTCTATAGTATCTTAACTCATAAAGACTGAATAATGTTTGGGTTGAACTGAAATATTTTACCTAATTGGAAGTATTTTTCTTTTATTGAATATGCTTTCGACTGCTATTGCACAATGTCTACTTTCATAATTGTTCTCCTCTGGCAAATCAATCTTGGAGAAATCCTAATCTTTCCTGAAGAAAAAATTCAGCCACAATACTTGAAAAAACATTTCAGACTCTGCCTACAATTTGGTCTCTTTCTAATATTATCAACCTGCAGTGAACTACAACACTAACAGACAAATGTGAAATATGATGCATAGGATTTAGGGCAAGACTTCATTACAAATTATGGTGTTATGCCATAATTTATTACATTTGTTTTGGAACAAACATTCAGGATTACGGTAAAATGCAAACAGCATTCTGCAATGCCATCATAGCGGTTTACAGTAATGCTGACTTATAGAATTTCTGTATAATTATTTCAATTTAAAGAAGGTGTGAATTGATTATATTTGAATGAGAAATGGGAGCCTCAAGGCTACGAACTAGACAGGGAAGTGAAAAAATATTCTGGGACATGGCAAAACACTTCAATATTGTTGCAAAGAAAACTATCTTCAACATTAAAAATATCAATGTAGGAGAAATATCAGCAATAACTTCCATGTGTTAGTAATAGCATTTCAAGGCATTAATTTAATATTTACACATACCATCACGTATATGAATTTACAAAATCATTTATTAAAAAGAAAAGCCTCATTATTCTTGGCTCCTTCATATGTTGAGAGGTATGTATCTACTATCAGAATCAGAATTTATTTTAAGACAAGGAATTTGTCTTAAGTGATAGTGCTCAAAACTACATATATACATACTAGTACTCTATACTGCCTGCAGGTAGACTCTTGTCCCCAAATCTGCTTTGATGGATAGAAATCCTGACCAGATTGAACATTTTTCAGGTTTGAATCTGTGAGTTTGCACTACAATGATCTAACTGCTGAATTTTAAGCACATCTGCAAGTACAGAAAAGATCACTCGTGCTCAGAAATATTTGAGTTACTTGTTTAAAGATAGCAGATTAATTTTATAGTAGTTTAATAGACCAAAGCAGAAGTGTGTAACTTTTGCCGAGCTTGATCAAGCACAAACTGCAGCTCAGTAGTATTTAGAAAACTACAGATACCCTGTTCTGGAACTGTCTACCCCAATAATCTTATCTATAGATATATTTGTCAAACCCCACTCATTTCCCACTCATTGACGTCTGACTTGCCGCTATTTCTCAGAAACCATAAAAGCTACAG
>JANHFO010001116.1:28128-47204 GCA_032468095.1 Pareas carinatus | reverse complement strand
AAGGAAGGAAGGAAGGAAGGAAGGAAGGAAGGAAGGAAGGAAGGAAGGATCCCAAGGCTATTCAATTCAGAAGCTGACAGGAAGTTGGAAGATGCTGCTGCACTCGCTGGTTTTTTTGCCCACCTGTGGAACAGAGCTTAGAAGGCAGCCATGCAGCTAATTCTGTCCACTCTGTCCTGGAGATTGACCTGACAAGGGTCCGGACTGACTCCGCCTTCCATCCTTCTGAGGTCAGTAAAGTGAGGACCAAGATTGTTGAGGGCAATATGCCGACACTGTAATCCACTCAGAGGATACTGTAAAGCACCATGTAGCTATATGTAAGTCTAAGTGCTAGGGATAGTACTATAGTTATTCTTTTTCTTTGTTCAGAAAAGGGAATATCCCAGCAAGTTGTCCATTCTTTTATAGACGTATAGAAACTTGCTTAAAATTTTTGATACATATGAAAGAAAATAAGGCAAATATTGAACAAATCTTAAATGACTCTTCTATTGAATTGAAACCGTTCTTATAAAGCATTAAGATTAGGATGTAATACAAGGCATGCAAACATAAAAGCAGAAATAAAAGACTTTATATTAATATTAAAAAGTATGAAAATGATACAATCTAATATGGGAACATTTACCATTTTAAAAAAATGGTTTAATAAAACCTCATCAGCTTTGCTCTGTAAAATTGGCTATATACTATTTGAAACCTGATAATAAACATTATACAATATATATAATAATGTTTAAAACAGATTTGAGCATTAACCATCAGAATGCATCAAAATGAAAACATAACTTCAATGTTATATCAGCCTTCCGTCCTTCCGAGGTCGATAAAATGAGGACCCAGATTGTTGGGGGCAATAGGCTGACTGTGTAAACCGCTTAGAGAGTGCTATAAAGTACTGTTAAGTGGTATATAAGTCTAAATAATGATAATATAGGGTTGACCCAGGCAAGATACAGGAGTTCCTGGCTGGCAGGGGCATTAATCCCAACATGTTCTCATGATGGGTACGAGAGAAAGGCACATTTTTTTAATCTTTCAAGAAAGCTCCCATGTGTTGATCAAATGAAGACTACTAAGACATAGTTGTAAAAATAGATATTTTTTTACATATATATTAATATTTCAGTTGCGATCCATTAAACTGGGAGTTCTATCAAGGGCTACTAATATTTAGCAGGGAGAATATTATAATCATTCATCAATTCTAACAATTTAATGTTTAAATTAACATAAATTTAATTTTCCATATCTTCCATACATGATAGAGGAATCTTCAAAAGACTGGTTAGCACCTTTCATTTCTGTACTAGAAGGTGTGATTCTTTTATAAGTTGAGGAATAACTAATCACACATTTTAAGCATATGTTGGGAAAACCTCATGGAAGCAGACTGACAGTCCTTCAGTTAGAAGAGTTCAAATATTTCCAAGATGAAGATTTAGCTTTGATATTAGTAATTTGGCATATTATAACAATAAAAGGAGCTTACCAAGGATTTCATCTGGCAATGAAACTGCATTGTTGAAACCACTTCTACCTCTAGTTTGATCTGAATGAAATGTCATATTAAATCAATGTAAAGGCTAAATATGATGGTTATTTTTAACAAAACCAAAATAATAAGAGACAAAATCTAGCAGGCATCCCATTGAGAACTTTAGCTATAGTCGATTCTGTATATCTATGAAGACGCCTTGCGTTTGTTTCAGCCCATTTCTTTAACTTAGTCATATATTGGCAGCAAGATTTCTAAGGTAAATGTAATATTATATTCTATCTTCAACTATAAAAAACGATGCATATTTTCACCAAAGTACGTTTGTCACTTTGTTTTGTAGCTCAGTCTGCTATGGACACTGATATCAGGCAGCATTGAGAAAAAAGCATCAGAAGATAAGTCGTCTGGATTAGCAACTCATATGGGTGGAATCCATAGCAAATATGTATAAAAATCCTAAATGTAACTCTCATCTCAGTTAGGTCAATGAATAAACTCACTTTGGCTAAGGAGCTGTGGTGGCACAGTGGTTAGAATGCAGTATTGCAAGTTAATTCATTTCACTGCCAGGAGTTCAATTCTCACAGGCTCAAGGTTGACCTATCCTTTCGAGGTTGGTATAATAAGGACCCAGATTGTTGGGGGCAATAGACTGATTCTGTATGCTACTTGATGGCCTGATTCACGTCCTATGTTAAGATTTAATGTCACTTGTTTTTTCTAGCTTGGTGTATTGTATAAACCTGGCCAAGGTAACTTGTAAATCATGATTTATGATTTAATATGTTGCATGAACCAAGTTTATTGTGATTTAATGAACTGTGAATAAACTGAGATCTGGTGCAATGTTGATCAGTAAAGGCAGAGCTTTCACAATTACTTGTCAATATCCAGTGGAAATTGTTCCCTTAGGAAATACCTCATCTCATTATGAGCATTTTACTTTTTCTTGGAAAAACTTTTAAAAGGCATAACTCAAAAATGTTTGTTTTTCATTGGAATTTGATTAACTTGTTTGCCATATTGCTGACTTATATCTTCTTCATGACTGTTTTCTAACCTTGTATTTTTGTGACTGTAATCTCCATTTTGTAAAACAGAAACTAGCAATTTTCTTAATAAATCCAAAGACAAGTGCTTTCCATAATGTGTCTCCTAGCAAAGATTAGTTTAACTCCATTTAATTAAATGTATATTATCCTCTTGATAGCAGTTTCACTGTACCTGCCCATTTTAGAAAACTATGGTATTTTATTCAGTTGCTTGTCTATATTAACTTCCCACAGGAATAATTCCTAGTGAGGCCTTTTCTGTAGGCAGCTGAGATGGAGGAGGCTGATATTAACTGGTAATAAATTCAGAAAGCAGAGGGATTGTGGTCATTATAATTAAGTTGCTGCAGGCTGTTCTAAGTAATTACAGCCAGTAATCAACCATGGATTTCCCATTTTGTTTTCATCTTATAAAAGAATTTAACTATATTCTCCTGCCAAGCCCCTAGTGCCTAAGCATTACTTACATGTTCAATCTTGGCAGTAAATACCAATTTTAGATGTTCTACTGAGAAATTCTGAACATGGGAAATTATACCTAGAAGATTCCTTTGCTTCTCCAACTAGGTGTAAGTTAACAACCTCTTGCTGGACTTTATAAATACTGTTTATTTATTATTAGACCTCTATGCTACCCATTTCACTGAGGCAACTACGCAGCTTAAATCATACAATTAAAATCTATCTATATATAAACACGAAATATCACTCACTGACTGACTGACTCATTACGAGACCTCAAAAATTATAAAAGCTACGAACATGAAATTTGGTATATATGTTTGTCTTGGCATCTAGGCACTCACTAAGAAAGTATTTTTCAAAATATTTATTTTTACGTTATTTAATTTTTTAAATTCTGGATGGGTAGAGGGTTGTGATTGGACAAAATATCCAGCATTGTTTGTTTCCTTTCTCCTAACTGGAGGGTTTTCACACCCTGTTGCTTGATTTTGAATTTTTCAGTTGAAAAACCTGTAGTAGTGGTGTAAGTCGAGAGTTAGAGCGCAATTAGAGCACTCTAATCTCCGAATGGCGTCAGTAGTAGCGTCAGTTTCACTGGTAGTGGCCAGAGACATGGCAGGGTGAGGAGCAGCAGGGCAGGTGAGTGCAGGGCTGGATAGCAGAGGGCTGGCACGGCATGGGAGGGGCAGGGGGGCAGCAATTTCAATATGGGAATTGGGTCCTCGCTTGCCTGGCTCTACTGTGCAAAGTCCTGGAGCCAGGCTGGCGCTGCTGCCAGCCAGAGGGAACAGGGCTCAGCCTCACGTCGAGACCCATGGTCTACAGGCGCATCGCATGCTGCATGCCTCAACCATAGTGCCTTGGCAGAGTTGCTGGCCTGCAGGAAGCCCCGTGGGGAGTGACGGCTAGGCGGGCAACAGTCACGGAGAGCAGGAGAATGCCCGGGGATAAGGAGGATGCCCAGAAACAAAAAGCGGAGGCCGAAGCGAGGCAGGAGCAGTGCAAGAGCTGAGCTGTGAATGGGAACAGGCTGCTCACTGCCATCAGTGTCGATATGATGGACAGGTATTCGGACTCGGAGGAAGAGAACAAGGTTGCGGCTACTCAACAGGGCCTCCAGGAGGAGCACCTGACTCTCCACTATCTCTGCCAGAAGAACCTTTGTAAAGTGGTTAGTCCCTTCTCCGCCCACAAAGGTGTTACAGCCGGTGAGCCGAAAGAGTGGTTCGGCAAGAGGAAGATGAGAAGAAAGAAGTACTAGCAGCCAGACGAGAGGGTGGTTATCTGTACCTCGATTCCACTTACTCTGAGATACTGCAGCAGTTCTTCCAAGAAAGCCAGTCAGCTGTTACTGCCGCCACTGCTACCTAACTTAGATCATAGTAAAATAACTGACTCCTTAAGCAGTGGTAGAAAGCCAGCCTACAATCATATCCTCCCTGATACAATTGGTGGCTACAATATTGAACCAAGCATTTACAGTGTTACCAGTGGTCTGGCTTCAGGTGCTGTCACCTCAGCATCCACTAGAATTAATCACTCCAATCACACAGGTTCCAATCATACATATTTGAAATTTTTTTACAATCCAAAGCTTTCCGAACCTGAAGAGGATCCCCTCCCTTCCTATCTCTTCCTTCTTTCCCTTTTCTTTCTCCTTCTCTTCTTCTCTCTCTTTTTCCTTCCTCTTCCTCTCCCTCTTCTTCTCCTTTCCCTTTCCTACTCCTCTCTCTTTCCTTCTTTTTCTCTTCCTCTTCTCAATGTCTTTTCCTCCCACTTTCCTCTCTTCCCCTCTTCTTTTCCCGTAGAGGAGCACAGGTATCAGCAGCTAGTACCATATAAAACATAAAAAAGAACTGTGCAGTTACAAGTTCAGATAAAATTTGATTAACCATGATGGAAAGGAAGGGAGCAAAGTGTGCATGGAGAGGAGGTAGAGTCTGTTTAATCCATTAACTACCACCAAGATGCCCTCATTGGGGTCACGGGCCAGCTGGCAGAGCCATTTTCAAGTCCTTTTGGAAGACCAGAAGGCCTTGGGGGGGGAGGATGTTCCAGAGGGCGGGCACCATGGTAAAAAACAGCTCTTCTCTCTATGTCAAAAGGTAATGTTTAAAGAACTATAGGACTCTCTGGAGATTTTTACCTCACCATTTATTCTCAATCTCCAAACTCACAAAATCAGTTTAAATGTGGTTTATCACAATCCTCCTAGCAATTGGTCTTAAAATAATAAAAATAAGAAGTGGAAATTATTGCCACAGCTTCTCCAGCAGCAACATCCTTGCCATTCTACTCTACAGAACCCACTCCCACTTCAGAAACAATTCCTCCCGACCCCAACAAAAAAGTCCAGCCATTGCAGGCAACTGGTCTCCCCTGAAGAGAAAGGGAACCAAAGCAAGCTCTAGTCGAATTCACCCCACAATCTTTCCCTGGCTCTTATGGGTTGGACCTGAAAAACCCTCAAGCCACCTTTTCCCTTGAAGAATCTGCTCCAGTATCTCAGTCCAGGGATGGGATGAAGGAGAACTTCCCACCCAAAGCAGAACATCTGACATCTCATCAAATCCCCACCCTGGCTTCCTTGCAATTACAAACAAGCATGCAGATGAGTCAGAAAGAAACCAGCTTAGTTCTCCAACCTGGATATTGTTGGGGATTTACAGAGATCCAAAACTACTTTTCAGTGGTCTTAGAGTCTTCATGTAGAGGTGTTTTGTGTTATCTTTGGGGCAAAAAGCTAACATGGTTCTTCTGGGTGCAAGGAGGCCGGAATATACTCTGGGTCTCTTCCATCAGCCAATGCCATCATGTTGGACTTCATAGTCATGTCTTCTCTGTGACTGCATCTATCCTGTGGAACCCCACACCCCCAGATATCCAGATGGCCCTTAGTGTCTTGTAAGCTTCTGAAGACCTGGTTGTCCTCAAGCCATTTGGGTTCAAAACCACTGCTATGAGATGTCTGACTTTGTAAATCATTTACACAAACAATACAAAGAAATTCAAATAACAGTCGCAAAACTTGTGGAAATCTTTTGATACAAGTGATAACAGGGGTTGAGTTATATGAAAGTACATGTACTTGTTATCAAGAGGTTTCAATCCATTGCGTGATTTGTAAGCATTTAGAAACAGACACACACATCTCTTTGGGCAGACCAGAGATAACTGGCTTAAATTCTTGATTGTTTGATTTTTTCCCCCTTGCTCTGTAAAAGAAGAGGGGGAGGCTGAAATCTAAACCAGAGCCTGCAATGCTCTGTTTTCTCTTCAAAACTATGCCTTGGAGCTCTGTGTTATCCCAATGGATTGTTGCAAGAAACAACTTTGCGTGTGAGAGGAATCCTCAACTAAATCAGATGTGCTCAAATCAAACTAGGATGAGGAAAACTACCTTCAACTCACCTGGAATTCCACTATCTCCACCACCCTGTTTAACCTAAAGCTAAAAAATATGTAATCAATACAATGTAAGCACCTCCGTTTGATGAGATTCTGACACATGTTTCTGATCTCCAAATATGGAAATCTGGAAAAGGGTTTTGCCTTCTAAAGCATGCTGAACAGGGGAATTTTGGGATCTAACATCCACACATCTTAAAGTAGCTAAGGCTGAAAAACACTGCTCGCAAAGAGGAGGAAATCAACCTATTTTTCAAAGCACATGAAGGGGGTTTCCAGTTTGGCGTCATGACAGTATGGGTGGAAGAAACTGAGGCCCTGGGTTTTTAGTCCCATTTTGCCCCATTCAGGGACCCTAAGGGGACTGAAAACTGCCCTGAAGAGATGACAAGGAAGAAGAGAAACCTCGAAACTCAGACCCGATGGCAGCCAGCTCAGGAGAACTGAGAAATCTCTTTGAAGAATGGGAGAAAGGCTGCTTGCATTCAGGCAGCCCAAGTGACTGACAACTGAAGGGGGGGGGACCGGACCACGGTAAAGCCACTAAACAGCTGAGTGTCAACAGTGTGTCAAAACTGGGCGAGCCTATCTTTAGTTCCTACTTCGGATAGATTTGAAAAGAAAAATACTCTGATTGAAAAAAAAAATTCTAGAAACAAATTTTTCCAAAGAGTGAAAAGCTGTGGGACATTATAAAGAGAAAAAAAATTAAGGAATATAGAAGAGTATTTTAAATGATAGACTGAACAGGGTTTTAAAGAAAATTTACTAATTTAACAAACGTGAAAGACTTTTGCTCTTAGTTTAGAACTTTTAAAAGAAAAATTTGAAAAATATAATTATTTTTCAGACCGGGAGAAAATAAGATGAGGAAAAAGAGACATATATTGATGAAGGGAAATATTGACTGAAGACCAGAGAAGTTGGTGTGTGTGTGTGTAAATATTGACCTTGGAAACATCTGCTGTAAAGAAAATCTTCACTTTCTGCTTAGAAGAGACTTTATATAATTGTGCTTTGAGACCAAACATAACTACAATAGAAATCATATGAAATAGTGAACATTTGCTTAACTATTTGATTGGAATATTTGGATTAGGCTAAAGTAATTGCCATTCTCTATAAATTGAAAGTATTCAAGTAAAAAGAAAGTGAGCATGTCAAATACTTCTAAATTTTTTTAAAAAAGCTTCCTCAGCACCAACAACACCCAGTTCCAGCCAGGGCACCATTGAAGCATTGCTACACAGAGTGAAAGTAAATACTGCTCAAAAAACAATGCAAGAAACATTATAACTTATTCAAGATTCAATACAAAAAACTCATGAAGAGACCAAAAAAA
This sequence comes from Pareas carinatus, assembly GCA_032468095.1. NCBI lineage: Eukaryota > Metazoa > Chordata > Lepidosauria > Squamata > Pareidae > Pareas > Pareas carinatus. The sequence continues at coordinate 39,433 of JANHFO010001116.1, read as the reverse complement.
CTCATGATGAGACAAAAAAAGAAGCCCGACCAAGAAAGAGAAGCAATTGCAAGAGAACAGAGGATTATGAGATCGACAAGATCTAAATATAAGTAACTACAATGGAGAAAGAAAATGAAATTCTTTCAGTGAATATAAATGGACTGAATTCACCATCAAAAAGAATTTTTTAAAACGATTGCAGAAACTAAACATTGATATCATTTGCTTGCAAGAAACACATATAACAAAACAATGTTATAAAGTTTTGGAATATCCCAAAATTGGAAAAATTTATTATTCATCAGCACAACAACAAAAAAGCGAGTTGCGGTATATATTAAAGAGACAATAGACTCTAAAATGATTTATGCAGATGAAGAAGGAAGGGCTGTGATGATAGAAATAACTTGATATCAAAAACAAATACTTTTAGTAGTAATATACGCATGCAATAATAAATAATAATAATGGTAATAAACAAGGGGAATTTTATCAAAGTTTCATGGAAAAATAACATGGATTAATAACATGGAATAAATTGAATTATCAAAGTATATGTCTAGAAGGAGATTTCAATGCAATAGTGGACGAGCCTTTGGACTATAACAGCGGGAAAACAGGAAAAAGTGGAAGGAAAAAACTACATAAGACTTTTTTCAATATGATAGAGGAAATTGGAGTACAAAACATTTGGAGAGAAATTAATCCAATAAGGCAACAACATACATTCTACTCAAATAGTCCTAAATCCTGGTCCAGAATCAGTATGATTTGGATGATGCTGGATTTTAGAATTAATATATAGGAGATTGACATAGAATTAGGCACACGGGCAGATCATAATCCTCTAAAAATGACATGGAAAGGAATACCAAAAAAATTGAAATGGGTTTTGAACAAATCTATATTAAAAGAAAAAGAATGTATAGATCTAGCAACAAAAAGAAATGGAATTCATAAAAAAGAAGATACAACATTACAAAATGTATGGGATTACTACTAAAGCATTTTTAGAGGAGTAGCTATAACATATATGTTATAGTAGAACAGCTTGCCTTCGGAAGTTGTGAGTGCTTCATCACTGGAAGCTTTCAAGAAGAGTCGCTTGCCAAAATTAGTATAGAGTTTGAGCAGGGGGTTGGACTAGGTGACCTACAACGTCCCTTTCAAATCTGTTGTTCTGGTATCTGTTATTTATCTGTTTCCCAGAGCCATCTTTGCAGCTTTCTCTGAGTCCAGCTTAGTTCCTTTACTTTATTGTCTGGTTTAATCCAAAGGCAACCTCTATCCTTTAGTAATAATTGGTGCAATTTTCCAAATTACACCTTTTATGAGTGTTTGCCTCCCCCCCCCTTACCAAGTATAATGGATATAAAGAGTTCAACAGGAGGGATGCTGCAGTGGAACATGGTTGCTTGGTATGCAATGGTTCACATATAGTGGGAGGGTTTTGTTGGCTGCTGAGCAACCTTTTGGTATTCAAAGTTCTGATATTGGCCTACAGTAGAAACACCAACAAAGCTTTATTTTCAGGTATGTAAAGAAAGCATCCTGCTGGAGACTGAGAAGTTCCTTGAGGATGGACTCCAGCATGAGCTTGGAAGAACAAACATCTGGACCCAGTGACTGACTCAGATTGGATCCTGCAACATTATCCTGGGACATGCATATTTGCCTTTATTTGCACGTAAAGGACCAACTCCTTCAAAGCAATCCTGCCCATTTGATATGCTTATCTTCAGGGGAGCATGCTGCAAGTGGCCTCTCCAGAAGAGATTTGGGGGAGAGAGTGTTGCTGTGACAGCACCCTCCCTTTGGAGCTGCCCCCCCCCCAGGCCCCTGGACACTGTCAGCTGAGATTTGAGACGCTTTGAGAATTGCACTATTCAGAACAGGCTTTGAGGGCTAACATCTGTTTCTTGAAGGGATATTTAAACCAGCTCGATTTTTATTGCAGGTATATGATTTATGTGGTTTCAGTGACAGAGATTGCTATCTATGGATCTATGTAATGATAACCATGGTATAGATTGGAATGTAAGAGATAAAAATGGTAAATGGTAAAAAAACATGAATCAACAAATGAAATGAAAACACCAAAAGTAGTATTGATGTCCATGAAACTATGAAAAAAAAGGAAAAAGATGAAATAAATCTGAGTCAAAGTAGAAAGACATCAGATCTTACTGAATAGACTTGGTGAATATAAGCATGGAGATGAATGTATAAGTTTAGCTATGAATGAAAGCAGTAAAAGCAAGTCAGATTTTCTCTTTTTATTAACGTATATTTCATTTAAATTTATATTCCCATTTTATTTTAATTATGAAAAAGCACTAAAAGGAAAGTGAGAAAGGTGGAATCTATAGGTCCGTGATAGTTACATGCTACCCTCCAGAGAACAGTGATACTGGAAGAATTGGTTATGGTATTTAGGAAAACATGGGTGACGTTCTGAATAAAGATGATCCAAAAGAAAATATCCAGCTAGCTGACATAAATGAATAGTTGGCAAAGAGACGAGAGAGTAAAATCCCAAGAATGAATTAAAACTAGAGGCATCTCCTACTAGCAGCATCACCAAAAATGACAAATCTGCATCATAATGTTATGATGAAGAATTCATCCTTTCATGTTTCTGTGTTCCCATGTTCTTGTTTTATGTTCTCAGATTGATTGCAGATTCGCAACTTGTGGGATTTGCATTGTGATGTCATGACAGATCTTTTGACACTTGCTTTCTCCATGGCGTCAGTCATGAAAGTGTTGACTGGTAAGTATGCTTTTAAAATTGAAAGTTTCAACATGAGTCAGTACACATGGTAAAGCAAGTAGAATTGAAAATATAATTGCTTTTTTAAATTATAATTTATTCACAGACTGGCAGGTCAGGGGTTAGGAAACAAAATCGGTATCAAAGTTTAGGGGTCTTAATTCTCCAAAGAAACTGAAATTTTTGCTTGATCATGTCCAGTGATGTTAAAATCTGGTTACGGCTAAAATTGGAGGGAATAGCATGATTAAAAGGAGGAAATGAATGCCTCAAGATATGCCTCCTGCAACCTTCAGGGGTCAAAGCAATATTTCTCCAAATGCAGCTTCCCTCTCCCCATTGCTTATTGCTTTTCAATTCTTTGCAGTCATATTAATATCACTACATAGCTGCACAGGGATTGTCAGAAGAGGTTCTCAAGTGAACCGCCAGGAATAAGAACATAAATAGTGCCCTGCTGGATTGGACTGTTGACTTATCTAATCCAGCAATCTGTTCTCACAGTGGCCCACTGATCGGACAAGGAAACCCTTTAGTCTCCCAGCACATTACCTCAGAATTAGCTACACTGTCCTTAAGACTAACAGAATTGGTCCAACTCTTTTTTGAAGTCAACCAAGCAGGCACCACATCTAGTGGTAGCAAATTAAATGATAGGTTGTTGTTTTTTAAAAAAAATATTCCCCAAAAGATAAACTGGCAATTCTCAAATCTCATAAGGCTCCAGTTGAATTGAAGCTCTGTGATCAGGATCTCAAGCTTATCTTTTTAAGGGGAATGCTGAGCTTAAATTCAAGGAAATAGAAAGTATTAGTTCAGACCCCCATGGCAATGGCCTTTTGTATTGAGAAAAACAATAACCCTTTTCCATTGTCCTGTAAGTCTCATTAAAGAAAAACTGTAACCATTATACATAGTCTGCCTTAGGCAACTACATCTAGAACAAGGAATCAAATTAAGACAGGCTAATCCAGGGGTTCTCAACCTCTGGGCCACAGCCCACTACCAGGCCATGACCTGTCTGGAACTCAGCCATGCAAGTGGTGGACCGGTGCACTCACATGCACACATTGCTCAACCTGCATGAGGGTGGGCCGGTGCACACACGCACCCCTTTGCCCCCTTGCTGAGCCACTAAAGGCTGGGGACCACTGGTCTAATTCAGATTGTCATAGATGGGAAAAAACAAAAGCACTATGACCTTTTTTGCAGATAAACTGAAACATTAAATGTGGCTTTCTTATCTCCCAATGGATACATACAGCTATTTCATAAGTATTGATATCCTATTACCGTATTACATTGATTATAAGATGCCACCGATTATAAGACACATCTTTATTTTTCTTCTAACTTCTTCTAAGCTAGAAATAAGTTTTCATTTAAATGCAACATCAAAGTGAATTCTATCCCAACTGCGCAGTTGGGCAAGCATGGGGTTAATATATAGGCTAAGGGCAATATATAGGCTAATATATAGGCTAAAGGGCAAGCATGGGGTTAATATATAGGCTAAGAACCCCAACCACATGGTGAATTAAGTGACATGCTGAAGTTGTTCACTTCTGTTACAGTGTAGATGGACTGTCTATAGACCATTCACACATTTGTCTTTCTATTAGAAAACTGACTTTATCTTCTATGCACATATGAAAGGGAGAGCTCAGCAACGGGGGAAAATATTTTCTCTCATTTATTTCTATCATAAGGTGATCTAAAATTTCCTTCCAAACTATCTATTTTTAACCAATTCTCTCTCTACTCCCCAGTTCTCAAACCTGAAAGAACATTCAGGAACCAATTAGTATCCTCCCCAATTCTGGAACCAGAACTGTAGGTTCTTTTGCTGTGATTCCTGGCATTTTCATATCCAAAATGGAGTAATGCAGTGAAGACAGAAGAATTCCTCCTTGTGCCATCCAACATCCATCTGTTTTGTTTGGTTTAATGTCTGTGCTAAATCCATAAACAGCCTAAATCAACTACATCGTTCACAGAGATTCTTGCTTGGTAACAATCTTCTTCTTGGCAGGTCTGCTGGTTTTCCCTACTGTATGAGGTCTGATTGGCAGCAAGAAGAAAAAGATTTTTATCAGTCCCAGAGAGGTCACTGAACAAACAAGATCATGCTGTTCCTCCAAAAGCACATCTGCCTTTCCCAACCAAAGCTGCTGGTGACTATGACTGAACCAATCTCTCTTTCTCTGCTTTGCTATAGGAGGTTTTTTTTCCCCTGACTTCTCTTCTAATCTGTTCTAGTTTCAGGAATAGACTCCAGCCCAGCCAGCCCAAATCACACAGGACTGGAGTGTAGGTTTCACTGGTTATATGCAACCACACAGTGTATCTGCCTTGGCTTAGCCTTCATTCTGTCAACTGATTCTGCTAATGCCTGAATGCTTATGGGGGGCACCGAATAGAGCTAGTGATGAATAAAAACACATCGCTTACAATTAACTCTAGTGTGTTTTGCAATAGTGGCTGAGACTTCACAAAGGATTGGTTGGGTGGGAAGTTAGTCATTTACACATCGCTGAAAATGAGCAAGGGTACTGATTTAACATACAGATCCTGGTTATTGCAGATGGCAACCTTTCTCAACTCAATATCTCCAACTGTGTCAGAATTGTTTTCTTTCCAAGATCAATAACCAGGAATTTGGGTGGAAATTTAGAGACAGTTATGAAAAAGCACTAAACTAGAAAACGTTGATGGATGATACTTGGAATAACATTAATCTGGAGAGTGGCAGAAATACACATGCATTTAAGTGTGAAACAGGACTAAGACCAAGCCATGAACTAATTATATTTGCTTTGAATCCAAATTGGAAAGTCCCAGTAAGGATTCTAATGGATTTTTCTGGTTTTGTGGTTTGCATAATACTAAGCTCATTTTAACGTGCATTGCCAACTAGCAACTAAAGACAATAAGAGTTTATTAGTGTATCACAAGGAATCTTTGCCTTCCAGATTTTGGCAAACTACAAGTGGTTCCAGCCAGTACAAGAGGAAGGATCCTGATCAGTAATATTTGAAGGAGTATAGCTCCCACAATCTGGGTGTCTCTAATGAAAGCATTCCTGGTTCCTGTTTTTTTGATTTTGCATACAGTTTTAACTGTTCATCTTTTTACTATCTGTAAGCTGTCCAGAGTCATGTTATTGGGAAGATGGGCAATATATCAATTTGATAAATAAACAATTTCCCACCATTCGATGTGATTCATAGAATCTTCAGACTAACTGTTCAGGCAGTTAGTCCATACACAGACTGGTAACAGCTTTCCAGAATATCAGAGAGCACCTCTTTATGGTTTTGTCTGAACTGAAACGAGAACCACTTGCATTCTAAGTATATGTTTTACCACTGATTTATAATAGTTTGGGGAGGGAGTTGTCCATCAGTGACCAATCTCTAGTTCCTAATATGTGGCCATACTTGGTTGGACATGTGTCCTCTCTAGCTAATCAGATGAAGCATTTCCCCCACTAGTTTGTGCAACTATGAACTCAAAAACCCATCTCCAGTGCTCTTGCTTCCCTATTCCGGAAGACAAAGAATAGACATTGAAAAAACAGTTTTATCACGTATGTTTCACTGCTTATTTGGCAATAGGATGACAATTTTTGTTCTCTCAATTCTAGGTTTCTGATGTCTAAGTTGGTTCTACTGTTCCTGAATGCTTTTATTACTCAGTTTAAATTCTTGATTGTTTTCTTGTGCTGTTGTTCTATAACAATTTTGAGAGCAACCGTGATATATGTATATTTGAGATGATCTGTAATAAACTAAGGGCTGGGCTGTAACATAGTGTTTAAGGAGTTGGACCTGAACTAGGGAAATTCAACATCAAGTGGAGTTCACTAGGTTATTTATAGACAGTCCCTCCCTCTCATCCCAATCAATCTCAGTTTTCCTGTGAGAATAAAATTAGTTAACTCCCCCACTGGAGCCATCTTGAACTCTCAAAGAGAGATTGGTATAAAAATGCATTTGACGGTGATGATATTTAATAATAATTATGTTGGAACTAGATTAGTGTAAAAATTGTTATTCTTCACAAGTGTCAGATTTTACCCATAATATTAAGTCATAAATGGAATAAGCTGCAATTTAATAAATCACAGCTCAGTGTGTGAACTCTGCCTACATAAATCTGCCACTTCAGGATAACATTCCACATATCTGATGAAATAGATTCTTCTACACTTCACCAAATCTAATGCTACCATAAATCTGTTATGTCTTTATATTTTACAGTGGTTAGCTTGATATTCTGAGCTGCAGTGAGCGACTAAAAGGAGAACCAAGACTACAGGCCAAATGAAATCCTACCCATTTTGTTTGGAAGCTGGTTGCATTCTCCTCTAATATTCTGGTCTTGAGAAGTATTGGACTACATTGTCCATCTTTCAAGTCAGCATAACATTATGGAAGGTCGACTCCAATGGGTCTGAATGGAATTTCATCAGGAATATCATCAGATGAAAATGCAAGGGGATTTCATAGGCTATAAAATGTGAAATCCATTTCCAGCTCACACACAGTTTATTATTTTGCTCTACATCATGCTCTTTTTGCACTTTGCAGGACTTTAAAAAATAACTTCCTGTAATTATAGCCTGACAGATGCAAGAAAGAAGTTCACCAATTTCTGTCCTCTCTCTGATCTCTTCATACTCTGGGCTTCAAAGTCCTGTTCGCCACATTAGCTCATGGGTTGTAGCTAGAGAAGTCAAAGATCAGAAAGGCCATCCTTTCAGAGAGATGTCTCTGGATGGAGAACAGATCAGCTATCAAATCTACACAAGATGTTAATTTCCATCTCTTATTCCAACAACCACAGCCATGGCAGCACAGTAGTTATTAGTCGATTTGGTTTCTGTTCTTGCTTTTCTGTTTGGCCTTCCCACGGGCCTCAAAATGCTCTGATCTCATCTTCTGCAACCTATCACTCTCCAAAGGGTCTAGAGACTGGGTTTCCCAATATTTTCAGCCAGGAGGAATTCTGGATATCACAACCCTCACACATGCAGAGTTCCAGGATGAGGAAGTCTGCATTAGATAATTGACCAAAGAAGTCTAAGCAAACAGGTGGCATGGGATGAGGAGGAATTGTACTTTCTTTTCTTCCTAAAGTTTGCATGAAAAACCCAGAAGTGGGCAAAATCTGGAGATCCATTCATACTAAAGCTGAAGTCATTCAGATATTAAACCAATTACTGACATATATGCCTGGCAGTAGCCACTGCACTCACAAAAGAAGTATTACATCCAAAAATGGCTTGTTGAACCTTAAGAGTAAATATATTCCAGTAAACAAGTCTGAAAAAATGATATATTAGAAGACATAATGGCATTGGTGTCCATTTTCCCCACACATTCTACCCTAGCCATTCTGGGGATACTATTCTCCTGGGAGTCTTTGCGGGTTAGCAATACATAGCGAATTGAATAGTAGACTCAGTTACAGAAGTTACCAGATAACACACAGAATTATAGCCATGGTTCAGTTCTGGATAACGGATCACATGAAAGTCTGATTCCAATGATTTCAGAGTCAGACACTAGATCGTAGAGGAACAGGTTGAGCTGCTCTTCAACATCAAGCAATCAACCTGTTTCTCTACCAGTTAGTGACTGGCTCTGAAATCATTGGAATCAGGCTTTTATGTGCCCTGTTGCATATTCAGTGTAACTTGTATTCCCTTCCTCACTGGCTCTTATCACTTTCAAAAGCTGTTTGAAGACAATCCCAAAATGTATTAATGTCAGTCAAGAGAAATGCTCAGAACCAGAAGGGAAAACGAGGGATTTGGTCAGCTTCTGCAAAAATACCTCCCACTCTCATTCAATGAGAAATGGAGACAAAATAAATTGCTTCTCCTTCTCTCCTAAATCTGTACTTCCTGTTGAATTTTTCTAGCTGTCTACCAAAAATTCATCAACATCATTATAATCATGATGACGTACCGGTAGCTTCTATTAAGAGGAAGCAGAAAAGCAATTAAACCCCATTTCCCTAGAAAGATCTAGTGGTACAGGTATAAACCAGGAACCGAAAGGCAGGATGAGGCAAGGATTCTTCAAATGGGAGGAAGGAAAAGGAGTAGCATTTCAAAAAATAAACCACCTTTGCAGTGGTTTCAAATATACCACAACTGAACTAGCAATACATTGGCTCATCTGTTGAGCAGATATATAGTGGTGTCATGGATATATTTACTGTTGTTTTCTCTCATGTTTCTCAGCCTGTCCCTCTTAAATTGTAGTCTTATTGTTTCCCCATATCCTTTTTAATACAATCATATTTTAAATCAAACCATGTAACCTATTTAACTTCTTTCAATCGGTACATCGTATGGTCATTGCAACTCTCTTGAGTTTTTTTTAAAAACAAAATATTACAATGTAGCAAAATCGCAATTTACAAAAATGGACTAATCCCTGGACTAAATAGACTAACCCCCCCTCCTCTTTTACCCCTGCCCTTTTAATGGATCTTTTCAACAGGAAAAAAATGGGTGTAGATTTTTCCAGTCAAATTCTGAAAGATCTTTTCGATGCAAGAGTAACTTAAAAGATCACCATTACACTTGCTTTACTAACAAGCATTGTGCGTGATTTCCTGGGACTAATTATAAAAAGTGACAGTGTTATCCTACAATAAGAGGTATCTATCAACATTAGACATTTACAACATGTTGGCCTCCAATAGTTTTGAATGGCAACTTGTGTCATTTCCAGCCTATTCTTACTTCATGAAACATCCAAGAACAAGATGAACTAATTATTAATTGGACGACTTTCTTTTCCAGGATGAATTATTCTTACTTATCCTTCTTTCACTCATTTTAAGGTTTATTTAGATCAAAGCATTTTCACTTTTCTGGCAAATATTTAATGGAATTCTATGGGCACGGACATTGCAGGACAGCCTCTGGCATTTGTCTATGGTAGGAGAGAGATGTGAGGGGGGAAAGGAGAGGAAGATAGGATGGTTATGCAAATGTTATGCATATGAATTGCTCTGTGAATTTAGCAGATGTTTTCAGATGATTGGCATCCAAACTAAAAAACATGTTTCGGATATTTTAGTTCATACAAAGAATGGGGCAAAATTGGTTTGTTCTGGATATGAACCAAAGCATGATTCTTCTGGATAGAAGTGATTCAGAAGATGTATGAGGAAGAAAAAGCCAAGGACATTAGCAGCAGCTATTAGGAGGGAAGGATAGTCACGCAGATCAGGAGGAGGGTGGGGTGCTTGGATATGCTCTGGTGGAGCTACTAGGGAAGAGGAGGAGAGAGAGGGCAACACGAACCAGCCTTGTCCTGTTTGCCCAATCATCACTCCAGAAATTATCTTGAACTGGTATTTTGCAGAGTTAGGCATACACCCTGTGAACCTCAAAGAAGCCCTAGTTGTGTGACATAAAGGGATTGTTCTTTGTGCCAAGAGAATCTGTCATTTGTTTGTTACAGATGCTCTGCTGATGGTGAGCAATGATAAAAATGAATTCAGAGGAAAAACAGATGAACTGACTTTATGAAGCAGTTCTGATTTGTTTTCTGGTTACATGTAGTGATAAGAATCACGCCCATCCCATCTACCTTGGTAGTTTATTCTGCTTCTAGACCCAATAGATAGCTTCATATGAATCTCCAAATCATGTTCTTTCCATCCAGTCCAATCCTTTTTTAATGGGACAATGTCCAGGAGTATGGTCAATCGAGAAGTTAGCAGTGGAACCTAAAGTTTACAAAAGTTTTGTTTGATCATTGAAGGAACTCTTTGCTTGTTTTGAATGAACTATACAGTAAGAGGTTAAGGAACATGTCTCATTGACAAAAGAGAAATCCACAAGTTTGGAGTGCACACATATAGAATAAGGATTGGAAACATACCAGTGGATTATTGCCTTAGTGCTAGCCAGGCACTCTGATCTGCCTGTCCTTTTCTTTACATTTTATTGATGAATGCTGGCATGTTACAGGACAAAGCACAGCTATAGCGTCATCTTTATTTCCAAGAATGTCTATGAGCCATATGTTAGTCCTATAAGCATTCTCAGGAGTAACAACGGCTGATGGTTGCAGCCCAATGCTTTCTTTGAAAATGTGCCCATCTGTTAGGAAAAAGTCAGCCATATGCAACAGAGTAGATAGGAGGTGCTTGCGGAGGTGGGTGGGAAGAGGAGAAATTGGAACAGCCAGAATCACCATGGCAACTATTTCATGGAATCATTCCTGACATAGGGCTATTCCTTCTGTTTTTCTCAAGTCCTTGAGTCAGCACAAAAGTAGGAAGGCATGAATTGCGCTGCCCTGACAGTCACCTACAGGGCTTGCAAGTAGCACTTTTTATAACTTTAATGTAGGGCAGATTAAGGAAAGCAATGGGTGGATTTCCTGTTGGAGGGAAAAATTACTCTCCCTATCATGGGACACTGCTGAAGCTTGGGAAGGAAGTGATAGATAGATAGATAGATAGATAGATAGATAGATAGATAGATAGATAGATAGATAGATAGATAGATAGATAGAT
>JANHFO010001112.1:104965-117314 GCA_032468095.1 Pareas carinatus | reverse complement strand
GAGTTTGCTAGCCATTAATAGTAGCAGTTTTAACCATTGTCAGTTGTTGGATGTTCATCTTTGTATCAGCTATGACGATATCAAGCCAGTGAGTTAATCATTAATACTACTTAGTAATAAGAATCACTATTTAGTAGTAAGAATGGCTAACAACTTCTATAGGAATTTTTATAAGTGACAAAGTAAAACAAGCACACTTCATTTCCTATAGCAATATTCCACAATTTAATAAGTTGATTAGTTCTCAGAAAGTCACAACGTTCTGAGACCAATTTATCAACTTATCAACTTATGGAATATTATAAAATTGTGGAATTGGAAATATAGGAAATAGGAAATGAAGTGTTCTTGATTCACTTAGAATAAACTATACATTTCTCCACCCACACACTATAATTATAACTAGTGCTTCTATAGCTTAATTCCTGCTGAAATGGGTTTAGGTGTGAGTAGTGGAAACATGAATATGAGAACAATTTCTATTTAACAAAACAGATATACATGGAATATGATCAAGATCTCTCTTTTTTTACAAAGGTTGGTGAACCAAAATATTTTGCTACTTCAGACCGGCGTAAAGGCCAAAGATGTGAAGTAAGGCTGTATGATGATAGCGAGTCTTCCTTTACAATGATATGGTAAGCACTGGTTGAAACCATAATTCAGCTGTACCAATGAATACAAAAATATGAAGCAACAATGGATATAAATGGACACAGTGATCACTAACTGAATCTTGTTAATTGTGTGACCTTTGTGAAATGCAGGCTTCATTAAGATGCCTTTTACTATTGGTACTGTCTTTACTTTCTTTTGCTACAATCATCCTATTTCCAGTTGTAAGTCTTTTTTTTTGTTCTCCAGTTTTTTCTCTTCTGTTCTATTGTCTCCAGCTACATGTCCATTATCTGGACTCCTTCTGTCTTATTGAAAATTGTTAAGCATGGGGCATTATGTGGCAAGTGCCTGTTTGTTTGAATTCTTATAGGATGCCAATAGGATGAATTCTTATAGAATGCCAAGGTATTTGTAGCAATCATCTTCATGCAGACTTTACTCTCATTTCCATATGGCACCTTGATTCCTTCAGTTTTTACTATCCCCGCCCCCCTTTGATAGTGAGGATGGCACGTTTATCCAGTCCAAACTCCATTGCAATATTTTTGCTGTATATACGGACAGTGTTGAGCAACAATTCAGATGATGTTTCTCCATACAGACCACCCATGTAAAGGAGGTGGGATATTCTGGCAGATGTTTCTGATGTTTGATAGCCATGGCTTGTGGTATATTGTTAAACTGCTTGGCAACAAGTATGTGTACACCAGTCAGATCTTTCAACCAAAATCTATATTTCTTGTAAGGAAATTGTTTATTACTAGTCATGGAGGTTTGAAACTTTCAGATCTCTTTGACATTTTCCTAGACAGATAAAGAGATAACGTTACTGCTGCTTTTCTAATAAACATAGTATCTATAGAAAAACAGTATAAAAACTGGATTAGTGAATATTTGGAACAATTGTAATTGGTATCAGATGTTTCATATACTGTATATCTCTATCAAAGGTATCAGATCGTGATGACAGAACGTGCTTCTTTTGCCCTAAAAAGTATCAGAGGAAAGGATATGGAAGAGGTCAATGGTTCTGAAAAGCACATGAGTTGTCACCTCCATCCAAATAAGATTCTTAGAGCTTTGAATATAGAACCACTTTCATTTTTGCTAGTCAGGAAAAGTTCTACATCTAGAACTCTCCAAAGTAAAAGGGAGGTTGCTGCATCTGTAGTCCTTTGAATTTGAAAAAAATGTTTTAAATTCTATTGTCCCGATGGAAAAATTAGCTTGATGGAAATAAGCAAGAAACGTTAGCAAGACAAAGGAAGTTGTGGTCCTGAGAAAAGATAACATTTGCAAGTGGCTCAGGTAGATGCCTCCCTGATTCACTGGAGAATAAGAACGGGTGGGGGAGACACAGCACAATCAGACTTGCAAGATTCCATTATAGGCTATCTCAATAAAATAGCTCTAGTCTACAAGTAGTCAGTGGAACAGCTTGACTCCTGGAGTTGTGGGTTAGGTTTTTAAGAAAGGATTGGACAACCATTTGTTTAGGATGGAATAAGGATTCCTGCCTTGGGCAGAGGGTTGAACTAGAAAACCTCAAAGATCCCTTTCTATTCCTATTTCTCCTGTAGAGTTGATTTTCTGGTTTGTTCTATCTATCAGGGCTTACAACAGGATAGTTAATTGAGATTAACATTTTAGGAAAGCGTGAACTAAAGATGCATCCTGAAGAGACAAAGAACATGTGCATTTTGTGCTATTTGCTGTAAAGCATAGCTAATTACTTCAGTCTTCAAATGTATTTAGCTGATAGTTCACCAACCTTATACTTTCTGTTTTTTGTTTGAGGGCTGTGCAGAACTTTAGATTTAATTCCAAAAGGGTTTCAGAGAATATGGAGACATGAACATATCACCTGCCTATGACTGTTTTAAAGAGATGCAAATAAGTACTGTATTCATGCCTTCCATATGTCCAGAAACATCTTTTTCATATCCAAAGTGCTATAGAGCCCTTATATTTTGAACCTCTTAAATCTAACTTATCTGGCTGTATCTTCCCATGTGAAATCTTCTACCTAGTGAGTTGTAAGGAAATCTTCACATACCAGATGTGTATGTGAAGATAAAAGAAAGGATCTTTCCATTTGCTCTGGAATTCATTTAATAGGATAGCTCCTGACTATAATTTTTAGGAAGGGAGGCAACAGAGAAACATCTGATCAAGTATTTGCTTTGTTTTTGTCTTTTATTTATTAGTTTTATTTATAGTATTAGTATATGCTTCCATGCTTTTAATATTTAAATACTTCCCTAATAATATACAATCATAAACATTTTAAATAAATAAGTATTTATTTATATTAACCTAATATTATTGTTTTCTCCAGTTGGGACAATGAATCTATCCAGTTTGCACAGAGCTGGGTACCCCAAGAAACAGGTATATTTTTTCCATTTTTGCATACATTATCAGATTTTGTTAAGGTATCTAAAGTTTGCCTGGAATAACAAAACACATTATATTTTCTTTCTCAGTAATATTTGCATCTGATATAAGAATAAATTTTGACAAATATAGAAACTGCATGATTGCAACTGTAATCTCAAAGACCATCATTACTATTAACCCTGGTAAGAAATAGTTCTCAAATTCTGTTTAAAATATCATAAAGGTCTTATTCTATTCATTTTAATGAACAGAAGATTGGGAATTTAAAGTCAGTGGTTTAGATCTGAAATAAAACTATAATATATCATAAACAATGATAGCTATGCATATATTATACACAAGAGTTTGACCTCCAACTCTTAATTTTCTGAAAGAAAGCAAATATAGTAGAGATCCCCTGCTCAATCTTACTGTTTCCCTATATGACCATTTTAGAAGTTTGAAGTTATAATGGCTCCACTTCCCAACCATCTGTATAACCTCATTTACAAAACTTTCATTTAAAATCCTCGTGTTATGGCATTGCATATATTTACTTGTATTATATTATATTGAAATACTATATTCAAGATACAGCAGAAGCCAATATTTTATTCAACTTTATAAAACAAAGTCCAGAAATGTTAGACTTGGATGATGAAATGAGAGATCAGTTCAAGGAATCCATAAATTGTGAGTGTTCTTTTAAATTGTTTTTTTACATTGAGATTTTAGTTGTCAGTTCTGTCTTTTAAGGGATAGGCACTCCTTATCAGTATTTTGAACTTTGCTTGAGTATAATCTAAAACAACTTATCTTATCTATTTATGAAAAAATTATAAATCATGCTTTGCAAGGATAGGACACACAAATTGGAGAAATAATATTTTTGAACTGAAGAATAACCTAGAGATATATTCAATCACTATTATATAGGCCAATGAATACAAGGTTAAGCCAGTCTGGGAAACCTGATTCATATAAAAATAACAATTCTGGTTATATACACAAATGAGGAAATGATTGCAAAATCCACTGAAATGTATGGAAGTTTCCTGAATCACACATCATGCTAACCCACAATATAATTGGTTTATGGTTTAGTATGTATGAATCCACCCACTGCGGTTTATAAATAGCAATAGCCCTTAGACTTATATACAGCTTCATGCTGCTTTACAGCCCTCTCTAAGCAGTTTACAGAGTCACCGTTTTGCCCCCAACAATCTGGGGGCAACAATTTTACTGATCTTGGAAGAATGGATGGCTGAGTCAACCTTGAGCGGTCAGGATTGAACTACCAAACAGCTGGCAGTGAGCAGTGAGTTAACCTGCTATATTGCCTTCTAATCACGGTGCCACCATGGCTCCTATAACCATAAATCATGGTTAGTATGTTAATATGTTGATAATCATTAACCACAAATCATGGTTAGTATGTTATTTGCTTATTGTAGGAATTTGGGAGTCATTTAGAGAGTCAGTTTGGAGTAGTGGTTAAGGTGGTGATTTAGAAACCAGGAGACTGTGTTCTACTCCTGTCTTAGGCATGAAATCAGCTGATTGGGAACCAGTCCCTCTCTCTCAGCCTAACCCACCTCACAGAGTTATTGTTGCAGGGAAGATAGGAGAAGGAAAGAGTATTATATGTATGTTCCCAGCCTTGAGTTGCTTATAAAGTAATAGCGACGGGATAAATATCTAATAAATAAATAAATAACATCACACAGCCTTTAGAGGCTCATGTTTCCCATCTGGCTTTGCAGAAGGAACCATTCATATGAGAGTCTTAAACGTTAGAATCAACCGGGTCAAGTTTTGTTGTTTTCAAATGTGCTTTTTCCCCCTTGTTATCTGTAGTGCAGACAATAGTTGACGTTTATACAGTGGAACAATTAAAGATGAAAACTTTGCAAAATGAAGGAAAACCAGAACCATTTTATGGCATTATTTTTGCCTACATTTCTACATTGAATATTGATAATGAAGCACGTAAAGTAATACGAAACAGATGGTAAGCACCTCATTAAGGGAAGCTGAGCAACATTGTGGACATTTATTCTCTTCTCAATTTCAAATTAGCTTGGAAAACCACTGAACTTGTACATTGAAATGAATTCTTTAGGCCCTGAAATCTAACCCCCTGCTCAGTGCAGTAAGCCTAATTAAAGCATGCCTGCCAGATGGTTACCCAGCTTCTGCTTTAATCTATTCAGGGAAGTCTATTATCTCTTTTGATTATGGATTCAACTGTCAAACTGCTTTCTATTCATCAGTTTGCTTAATTTAGAAAAAAACTATAACACAGAAAAATCCATTTGAAAATCAGTTAACAGTGTACCTATTAATATGTTTCCTTTTTTTTCTTTTGTAGTGTCAAATGCCACTATGTTGTCAATGAAAAGACAAATACATGCTCTTTTTGTAGCAACACCAACTCTTTAGATGCTGATGCTGTGCTGCTGTTTGCCAGTTTTGATTTACTAGTTGATCTAACTGACCATACAGGAACTCTTCACTTTTGCAGTCTCTCAGATTTAATAGCTGAAGAAACTTTAGGTCACACGGTAAGAACATAGGAAATAGTTTTCTACTTCTTGAATTTATTCCTTTAGGCTTGCTGTGCCAGTAAAATTCCTGAGATCTCTCAGCAATAATATTGGAGGCCAATTCAGATGATGGGAATTTGTAGATACTCAAATGCTTGTAAATCTGCTGCATTTAATAGCAATAGCAATAGCACTTAAGACTTATAAACTGCTTCACAGTGCTTTACAGCCCTCTGTCTAACTGGTTTACAGAGTCAGCATATTCCCCCCAACAATCTGGGTCCTCATTTTACAGTCCTTGGAAGGCTGAGTCAACTTGGAGCCAGTGAGAATCGAACTGCCTGCAGTCAGCAGAATTAGCCTGCAGAACTGCATTCTAACCACTGTGGCACCAGGGCTCTTTACTAAATAATTTAATGACATGGGCACCCTTCTATTAAAAGCTACTCCAACTTAAATTTACTAAACTCCTATGATATGAAAAGGCATCACTAGTTATCACAAGTTAGAAATCAAGAGCCAGTTTGGCCTAGTGTTTCTAGGCACCAGGCTAGCAAGCCAGAGACCATGCGTTCCATTCTTGCCTTAACCATGAAAGCTAGCTGGGTGACCTTGAGCAGTCATTCTCTCTCAGCCCAACTCACCTCACAGGGTTGTTGTGTGGAAAATAGGAGACAAAGGTGTATTGGATATGTTCCCGCCTCAAGTTATTTCTAAAAACAATAAATGCAGGATACAAACAAACAGTTTTGCTTCACAGCTAATTTATATTATGAGCATTCTACACCAATCAATTAGATATAATTAATTTACTCCTGGGATAGCAGTTATATTGAAGTGATAATTGGATGATTAATAATTCGAATTCATTTTAATGTATTTTCTTTTCAGACAAATTATGAGCATTGCTCATACTAACTGTGTTATTTGGCCTGCAGAAAAAGCTTTCTGAGCATTAGATTGCATTCTAGAGAGGAACATTTTACTGTTGAATCATGTTTGACTGCAGACCTATGTGTGGTTTTTAACAACCGGAACTGTGATCACTCCACCAGGTCCAGGAATTTCAAGCTCTGACCGAGACACAAAAGACAACATTAAAATGGCAACTCCTTCTAGAAAGAAGCAAAATTTATTTTAAGGTAAGTATAATAAATAATAATAAAGCATATTAAAATATAAAAGTAAGAGCCAGCTGGGTGTAATGGTTAAGCACTTTATAACATGATGACATGATGAATGTATACATACCTTATGACTATGAATGTATCTTATTCTTATATACGCAATTCATGATAAGGATTGTGGTTTGTTGATTGCAGCTTATACTTTATGACTATGAAGGCATTTTATGCTTATATACACAACTGATCATGCCTTTATATGCAATGACTATTCCTATATATACAAATGATCGGGATTATGCTTATATATTCAAATATCTATGAAATGTATCTTTGATTGTATCTTTGTTGTAATCACATTGTAATCACATGTAGGCACTGAGCATGTTCACTGAAGAAAAATTCCTTGTGTGTCTTGACACACTTGGCAAAATAAATTCTGGTTCTGATTCTCTCAATCCAATCCACATTGTGCATGTTATTGTAGGAAAATAGGCAGGAGTATTAAGTCTGTTGGCTGCTTTGAGTTTTATATATATATCTAATAATAGAATAATAATAATAAAATCAAAGTGTGGATTGTCCAAAGAAACAGAGGAAACAGTAGATCGTATATTCAGTTCATGAAAAAAGATTGTACGCAATATCAAAATGATTATACGCAATATCATAGTCACCAAAATGATTCAGTGGAACATTTGTAAAAATTACCATGTTCCAGTACATAGTCCTCGATTTCCGACCACAACTGAGTTCAAAATTTATGTTGCAAAGCAAGACAGTTAAGTGAGTCTTGCCCCATCTTAGAATTTTTCTTGCCACAGTTGTTAAGGGAATCATTCTGTTATTAAGTTAGTCACAGGGTTGTTAAGTGAACCTGGCTTTGCTGTTGAGTTTCCTTGTCAGAAGGTTGCAAAAGCGAATCACATGACTCTGGGACCCTGCAACCGCCATACATCCAGTTGCCAAGCAACCAAATTTTGATCATGTGACCATCAGGAGGCTGCAAAATGGTCATAAGTCACTTTTGTCAGTGTCATTGTAACTTCGAATGGTCACTAATTTGGTTTTTATTTAATACAGCCTCCTCATATTTTCTCTTAATATATTTTAATGTTTGTGATTGTGCTATTTTAATCTGCTGTACACCGCCCTGAGTCCGTGAGGAGAAGGGCAGTATAAAAATCTAATAAAATAAAAATAAATAAATAAATAAGACTCTGGAACAACAATGGAAGCTCTCTTGAAGTCTTCTTGTTAAAACCAAGGTGAATAAGGACTGACGGAGAAGCATGCTGGCATATTGGGAGAAAGGCCTCTGATATTGTTGAAAATATATGCTCTAGTACAGATTTATATATTATCAATGGACTATAATGCTTAAACAGAGTTAATATTATAGATCTTTATGGCTAGTCCAATATCCAGTTTTAATTTCAATGCATTCCATCCAGACATTCATGCAAGCCTCATTACATTTTCTTGTGATGCATTTTTTTTAAAAAATACCTTCCCATTTTCAGAGAGAAAATTACAGCAATAATTTACATCTTATTGCATTCACTACCAGAATAGTGAAATGAAAGAATGTGGTTCTCAGGTGTAATTTTAAAGAGCATCGCTACTCAGAAAGAAGAGCCTCATCTTGACAATGGGAATCTTGAGGGTGAAGTTTCCATTAGGCAACACCCGGTTGCAATTCAGAAGTATGAATATCCTGGTATTTCCCTAGTATTTTTATATTGAATTATGTGATCATTCAGTCATAGGTTAGCAAACAAATAGCCAGGGCAGACAATAAATTGCATAATGTAACATTGAATAAAATAAAGCAACAACGCTGCTAGGCCAAAGCAAAAACAACCTAGAATATAACCAAGCTTGTTTTGCTTCTTTGCCAGCTTATAAAACTTCTTGCTGTAATAAAAAAAAAATGTGCCTCTTAGCGATGGGCCTGCTAAAGCTCCTAGTCTGGGGCTGAAAGTACTCTTCTGTACTCAGAGAAAAAACAACAACCAGGTGCCTCATTAAAAAACCCTGATAAAAAAGCAAACAAAGAGAGAAATGACCTGTGGCTCAATGGCTAAGACATTAGCCTAACATGTCATCCAGCCCAGGTTTGAATTCCATCCAGGGTTTGCCTCGCTGATGAAAGCTAATAAGCTAGAAATGACTATCCGAGACTCCCTTTCTTTCCTTGATGGCTTGTAAAATTTCTTGCTGTAATTAAAACATCACATAAATACACAATGTCAGAATAAAATACATGGCTGAGTTCATATAACGTATTAAGCTGTGCCTTGTTGAAAAAGCTGCAAAAGGTGGACTCATAATATGCCCAAACCAAAATAAAACCTCTGTCTTTCACTTGAGTGCAGTAGGCAAAGCCAAGCCTCATGGATAGCCTTATGTGACGGTTCAGAATTGGTTTGTGCGTTTTGGCCCATACAGCAATCTCATCCAAGGAGGTATCAGGAAACATAGTGTGTTTCAGGAAGGGTGATAATAGCTGGTGATAAATCCTCAGCTTTAATATGTCTAGGATTTATAGGGCAATCCCTGTTAAATAAAGATACTGTAGATATATGTAAACATGGATAAAAAGCATGGCATTTTCATGCTCCCTCAGATGGGAGTTTTATTTCAACCAACTCACATTCTTGGAACAGAAACTTCCACCTACTCAAAATATTTAACTTCATGTGAAATTCAGATGTTATATATGGCAGTCTATAAAACTGTATTTGGGTAAGTTCTATTAGTTGCAATAATACTGACACCCAACTAACTGTGCTGTCGTATAGTAGAATTCTGTATATGTGTCTTCAAAAGTAATTAACATTCAGTTAATACAGCTTGGTTTAATTCAAACACTAGAGGGTTACAACTGTTCATTCCAAAACTAAATCTCTATGAATGCTACTTTTTATAACAATAAGGATAAACGTAGTCTATATATATATTTTTTTTAAAATTACATTACCCTCAATATGTGCTCGTTTCTGTTTTATGACAGCTGCCCGAATCATTGAGAACATGGATACAACAGCGAAACCTTGCAATAATTTTTACCAGTATGCTTGTGGAGGATGGTTAAAAAAGCATATCATACCAGAGACAAGTTCTCGTTATAGTAATTTTGATATTTTAAGAGATGAACTAGAAGTTGTTTTGAAAGGTCAGTAGAACAAACGAGTTGCTCCAACTTTTGGACCATTTCGTTTTTTTCTTATACATTCCAATTTAGTGACAGAAGAGCAAGAGATATATTCTGGTTTATCTAAGACCAATCTCAAGGATTTGCTAGGTTACATGCCAGTTTATAAGGTCATATGTTATTTTGACCAACAGTAAACAGTAGAGTTTGCAATAGCAGATCCCCACAAAGTGGGGCTGGAAAAGCCATAACCAAAAAGAACATCCCCAGCTAAAAACCCACATCAACAGTGGCGCAAGACTAAACCTATCTGGGTGATCTTCGTCTCATTTAGTGGGGCGGACTCTGCATTGCGTTCTGATTCTTGCGTCATCTGGCTCAGTGATCCAAAAGGGACGGGCAGTTCTCCTAAGAAAGAGAGTTAAGCTTTAGAAGTTGGATATGCTGCTCAAAACCCTGATAGTCCAAATTGGTCAATCTTGTGGTTCATATTTAAATACAGACAAATAAGGACCGTCTTAGAAGTATCAAAAGATGACAAATTTGATGAGAATCGGAAAAATAATTTGGGAACAGAGGTCCCATAAAAACATTAACTGAAAAAAACAATTACATTATCTTAGAGCAGCTATAAAGGGACAAAGCAAACCTCCAAAAAGGAAGAGGATCTGTGGCAGTTTCTAAGCATTGCTGTGTGTGCACTGACCAGGTTAAAACATATAATAGAAAGCGTTGTGTTCGGGTTTTGCTGCTTTTATTTTCCTTTCCAAAAGGGCCCATCGGAAGGGACATTCCGTTGGTGTGTCTGGGAAAGAAAGATCAGTAGAAATGGGAAAGCACCTTTTCAATTTACACCTACGGTAAAAGCCAGCTATGCTAGCAGTAACCTGTCGGTTGCAGTTCTGCAATCCACAGGGGAATTTTCCTGCTGGCACGTTCTTTCTTCAAATAAGTCTCTCCCTTCACCATGGAAATGTAGCTCCTCATTCTCCAAGAAACTTTGAGCTTGGACAGTAAGGCTTTGAATTCTGCTCTCATACATAACCTTTGAATTCTTTCCTTGTTTACTTTTTAATGAGGTTAAATTGAGTGTAGTGGGTATCATTATCTGTGCTTCTGCATGACGCTTGTAAAACATAACCTACATTCTGTATCACAGTTGGTAATATATATCTTGATCATTTTCAGATGTTCTTCAGAAGAAAGACAGCAATGATATAGAGGCTGTTGCAAAAGCAAAAACACTGTATAGATCTTGTATAAATGAAAGTAAGTTACTTGCTAAATTACCACTTTTACCACTGTTGGCTTGTTTGTTTGTTTATTGGCCACCCATCTTACCTCAAGGTAACACTGATCATCCTACTACTACTACTTTTTAGTCATATTCTTGCAACTGGTTTATAGGCACCATAGTAGGCTTCCCACATTTAAATTCAAGTGTATGAAGTTAGTCTCAATATATTCAATTCTGTATATATTTCTTAATTAATTGTTTCAATTCTTGAGAGGAATAGTACAGTTGACTAATTTATATCTACTTTGTAGATACTCTATAGGAATAACTGGTAGAGTGTAAACAAGTTGTTTCCATTTGTGGCATCTAAAAGGAAATGGTTAGCAAAAAAAAATCTTGGAGAGATAAAGTTATTCACAGTAGACATTACTGATTGTTAAATTAGCAAGTCTTATAGGCTTGGGTTGAGTTGAGTTGGTTTGGTTTGACATGCCATTGAAAGCCAGTCATTGTTGTTCTATAAACCTTCCAGAGATACTATTGTGAGACCGGTAGTTTTGTGAGTGACTGGCTGAATTGTTCTTTTTGAATACTTTGCGCAGCTGTACAATGTTTGCTAATGCCACATAGGATGGGTTCAAGACATCTATAAACCATAACTACAAACCACAATTGCTACCTTCCCATTCATCAAAAGCGAGAAATAAATAATTTTATGACTTAGGCCATAAACCATAGATCGTGGGTGGGAAGGAATGTAATGACGTGACATCGTATTATGTATGCTGCTTCATTTCTGTGAGGATATCGTAACACGTGTAACAT
Organism: Pareas carinatus; assembly: GCA_032468095.1. Taxonomy (NCBI): domain Eukaryota; kingdom Metazoa; phylum Chordata; class Lepidosauria; order Squamata; family Pareidae; genus Pareas; species Pareas carinatus. The sequence goes on along the minus strand of JANHFO010001112.1, from coordinate 105,425 downwards.
GGTTGTGACTTGTGTCACTTGCGGACCTATTAAATCATGTTCTGTGAAGACACCGAAGGCTCCAATTACTTCCATCTGTTTGTTGGTTCTCCACCTTTTCTTGTGAGATATGATTCTGCAGAAAATGTTTTCCGGAAGCACAGGACCATCACCGTGCATCGTTGGGATCATTGAATGGTTTAAGAAGTCTGTACCTGTAATTAATGGGATTTCTGTTTCTTTTCACAAGCTCTCATTAACAGCAAAAAAGGGAAACCGCTAATTGACCTAATGACCACCATTGCTGAATGGCCTATTGCAGCAGAAAACTGGGACCGTGATCATGGTAGGTGAATTCTACCAAGTGATACCTCCCGCCGACCCGTCCGCTCCCACAGAGAGGACCTCCTCAGGGTGCCGTCAGCCAGACAATGCAGGCTGGCGACCCCCAGGGGGAGAGCCTTCTCTGTGGCAGCTCCCA
>JANHFO010001112.1:77927-89132 GCA_032468095.1 Pareas carinatus | reverse complement strand
AAAATTATATTAAATAGGTGCCTTTTATATTAATAAAATGGAAGTTCCCTGACTATTTTACAAATGTATGTATCTTTTTAAAAAATTCACATTAGTAGTCCGCGGGATTTAAAATTATGAATTTAGTGGTCCCTGAGGTCCAAAAGGTTGGTGACCACTGATTTAGCTCATCCTTCTCCTTCCCCAGTGATTATATTTCTTGTCCCTCTACTGCTCTCCAAATGATGGCAGGGGATTTTGGGGTTTGTAACTACACATCTGAAGAGTAACGTACACAGAATTGCTGGTCTAAGTGCCTCAGTGGGGACAAACACACACATCATGGGTAGATCACATTGCACTTACGGCAGAAGCACCAAGGCGCTTCTCGGTTGAAAGGATTATTTGGTGACAGCACCAATTATGAAGGGACGCCCAGTAGGGAGCTCCTTCTATGCTCCCGGCAGGGGTTGGAGCGAAGGAGGGGAGTTCACCCCACCCCACAGCAGCACTTGGGCCTTGAACGTGGACTTGCTAACCTCCAACCCAGCACCCAAACCAAGCAAGCCACCGTGCTCCTTATGAATAGATCATTTAATACAAAGAAACAGCTGGCTTCCCCTTTGGGAAAACACACACACATAAACCCTGTTTTTACAGAGGGAGCAAAGGCTCTGAGCAGAGATTTTGTAACCCATTTGCCCTTTGCCGCCAGTGGCTTCCAAACTTCCTATTACATCTGCTCTCCTGTGAGAAAAGTTTGAGCAACACCTGGTGCTTGGCAAAGTGGTCCTTAATCAGGGAGCCCATGATCTGCTGGGGTGATCTGGTAGTGCTGATGAATGGGATGATAAAATTCCCGTGGGTTTTTTCAGCATAGCAGATCCAACCTGTAAGAGAAGCATTTTTAAAGAATTAAACCAATCCTGCTGTCTCTGAGTCAATGAAAGCTATGTAGCAAAGATGGACCATGACCCAATTTAAGGAGGGTTGCACAAGTTCTTTTTTCCATTAAACTGAATACAACCAGACACCTTCGTATGTATCCAAGCCCCACCCCTTTGGGGGCAAGACAACAAAAGCAATTACACAGATTATGGTAAGGCATATGGTAAGTGCCTGAAATCCAGTCAGGTGACTGGGGGAGGGGCATGTTTTTACAACTTCCGGAAATGCTTTATTGAGCCATAAAGAATTTTTCCAAGGTCGTAATACCTTCAAACCTAAAGCTTACTAGTTGTAGGTCAAGGAGCATCTGTAAATACCTTTTGAATGTAGGCAAATATATTTGTCCAAGGATAATTCTGAAGGATCCAATCTGGGTCAATCAACGGAACAGAGGTTTAATCTTCCAAGCTTTCAGACTCATGCTGGAGACCCTTCCTCAGGGAACTTCTCTCTAGCCAAGTCTCTCCTCTCTTATCGGACTCTGCTAGAGAGAAAGTCTGAAAACTCGGAAGACTAAACCTCAATTCCCAGGGGTCTATGACGATTCGGTGTGGCTGACTCGCCGCCGCCAACTCGGTGTGACTTTCTCGGTGCCGCTATTTCAGTATGAGCTATTTCGTCACGAGCATCTCACCACTTGAACAACCGGCTGCAGAGAGCCAGCAGGCTGTCAGAGGGCCCCAAAAGAGTGTGTGCTTTCCTTAGCAAAACCTGACACTTTCGTTAAGCGAAGCGTCCTAAGTTGAGGACTGCCTGGGCTATTCAAGCCGGCAACAACACCCCACATACCAAAAGAGTGTGTGTCTAAGTGTGTTTCCCAACAGAAAACAGAAAAGCAAAAGCAAGAAAAGCAACAAACAGGAAGCTCATCCCCTGCTGCAGCCACACTGCCGATTCGGCCTTTAGGGTGGAGCCAACCTCCCTTCTCCGTCCTTTGACAGGCCACTGGCTCTCCATCGGATGCCTGCAGCCAGTTGTCCAAGTGACGAGATGTTCATCGCGAAATAGCTTGCTCTGAAACAGCGGCAACGAGAAGGCTGCCCCGAGTTGGTGGTGGTTTGATGGCCGGCCCATGCTGGCCACACCGGGTTGGCTGCGCCGAGTTCTCCCATTCCCATTTCCAGTGACCAACCCAGATTGGATCCTGCAACCTTTTGAATTGCTGAAACTTCTTTAAAATTTGGTGCCCAGACCTGGAGCCAGTTATAGTGGTCAGATCTAGGGCACTTTACATCAAGGAGAGTCGTGCTTCAGTCTTCATGCCCCAAAGATATCCCTCTACTTACCAGGGCAAGCAGCAGCTAACATGGGCAAAGCCTTATCTTCTGCTCGTCTCTGAAAACGTTGCACAAATTCCCGCTGGCTCTCCAGCAAACTGAAGTTCCTGGTGAACGTTGTATCAAAGACATAATGCACCCCTGGATAAAGGAGAAGGAAGGGAAGAAGTGTTGAATATGAGGAAGTGCAACTTAGGATGACATTTGGTCAACTCAGCTGCAGCAAGGAGGAGGCGGGAGCCATCAATCAGCAACAAAAGTTCACAGGATGTATGATTATTTCATTAGCTCAGGCAGCTGGCCATGACCATGAAAGAAGAACTGTATAGATTTCTGCCAGGCATTTTTAATGCTAGCCTGGAACAAATACATAATTTTTTGATACCATGATCAGAATTTCCCATCCTCATTTATAGTGCGTTCTTTGCATACATTGAATGCTTCTTCTTTCCTTCTACATAGGGTGAGTTGCTATTTATAAGCTGCCATCAGATTCACCTTGTATGGCTTGAATTTTCATATTTGATCTCTCTTCCATTTTTCTCCAGCCTTCCTCACAGTTTTTAATGCAAATTAAAGTATCACATTTGCAACACTGGAAAAGTATTGGGAAAGCATGATAACTGAATACATGAGTACAGATTGCATAAGATTACGTTCTCATTTTACATCAGGTGCTCGCTGATTTCCACCTTAAGCGCAGAAAGGGGTTTACTCTTACAGCCACCATGTTCAACTTCTCTGCAAGTTCCAGGGCATTGCAAAACAAAACAACTAGACACAAGGACAGTTTCTTCCCTCAAATTATCAACCTGCTAAACAGCTGACTTAAAGGACATTGTTAGTGTGGAGGGTGTCTTTGTGACAGGATGAAATGGGTTTTTGTGACATGATCTCTGCACTTTATACATGACTAGCTTTTTGTACCCGTGCTATGCTACAGGATTTTCTTTGTTACTTTCTATCTTTCTTTCTTTTTCTTTCTTTTCCTTCCTCTTTGTTTCTTTCTCTTCCCTGTCCATAAGAGGCGTTGGGCGGCTTGTAATGCCAAGAGGCCTCCCCCACCCAGTTGACTGTTATTCTGCTGGCTTCAGACTCTCTTGTCCATGCCGACGGCATGGAGAAGAAGAGGGCTTGGGCAGTGGCCTCCCCCACCCAGCTGAGACTTCTCCCGGTAGCTTTGGCCTCTCTTGGCCATGGTACCTGCAGGGAGAAGAGGCCAGGCTTCGGAGGCAGAGAAATGCTGATCTGCTTGACTCTGCACATGCGCAGTAGCTTTGACCCAAAATGGTAAATAACTCCTTTAAAAACTATTTCATTTCAGTAATTTTTGTTGTAGTTTGGTCCTAGATGGGAAGCCAAGGTATGTAGTGTTCGGATTAAAATCCAAAAGCCCCTAAGGTTTGACCGATGAGTTATAGCTGGTCTCTGTTAGCATACTAATAAAATGAAACCAAGAAAATAGTTCTAATCAAAACACATTTATTTAAAATAAAATAAGATAGAAAAGCTTTACCCTAAATAATAGGCTACATCTTGGCAAAAGTTCTCTCCTGCCTGTTAGTCTTGGCAGGAGGACAAAAGGAAGATGTCTTGGCAACAAGAAGAAAGGAAAGAAAAAGGGAAGTGAGGATGTGAGTCTTGCATAGAAGTATCTTAGGTCACAAGGTCTCTTATCTGGTATTGTCATGGATACATGCTGATGTATGCAGCAGCAACAATTAGAAATATAGAAAAACATAGAGATATATGTAGAAATACATAGAACAGAATAGGTCATCTGGCAATTATATAACACCGTGACATGTAGAAAGTTTCATTAGTGTAGCTTTAATGGTTTCTGAGATATAGTGATGAGTCAGATGTAAGTGAGTGGGAAATGAATGATAAATGAATCGTTTTTGACAAATACTACTATAGATGACATGATGAATGTACTTATGATTAAGAATTGTGTTAATGATTGGGAATGTGGTTTATCGATTGCAGCTTATACGTACTTTATGACTATGAATGTATCTTATGCTTATATACACAATACAATTCCTTGTATGTCCTGACATACTTGCCCAAATAAAATTCTGGTTCTGATTCTAATATTCTAATACAATGGTTCTGAACCTTGGCAACCTTCAGATGTGGATGTGTGAATTTCAGTTCCCAGAATTCTGGGAATTCAAGGTTGAGAAACAATGGTCTAATGCAGGGGTGTACAAACTTGGCAACTTCAAGACCTGTGGATTTCAACTCCCAGAATTCCCTAGCCATTCTTCTTGAGAAACACAGCTTGCTGGCTGGGGAATTCTGGGAGTTGAAGTCCACAAGTCTTAAAGTTGCCAAGGTTGAACCCCTCACTGCACTGAAGAGGAGAATGGCGAAGCGACCTCTATGATTCCATGGTGATGAGCTCCATATCCTTCCTGTCTTTGATGACAGCTGCATCCCTGACAGAATGCCATCAAATTACCTATCCAATATTCACTAGGTATTTTACTGAATTCAAGGAAGGTTTTGTTAGCTTAGTTTTTTGAAACAAATGTGTTTTTTTTTCAAAAGACCTTGAAGGCTTTTCTGCATGCTAGTGTCCCAATCCAAGAAAAGTCTTTTATTGCTTTGGGATTCACCTAGTTTCATTAGACAATTTATCCATCTATCCCTAGGACAGTTTTGATAAATTTTTGAGCAGATATCACACTGAAACTATTGGAAAACAAAGTAATCTCTGAAAGGGCTATGAATGAAAGATCACAGAAAACATGAATGTTTAAGGGAAAAGTCACTTAGAGCCCTGATCCCTTTGCATTCACCATATTTTCAGGAAAGTTATCCTGGATATTATACTGACACTGAGAACTTCTTTTTTTAAAAAAAAGAGCTGGCATCATTTGCAAGTTCAAGCATCTCGTTAAATTTTATAAAGAATGAAGAAATAAAGTATACTGCTAAAGGATTTTTTGAAAAAAAATATCAACACACAATTTCTTTCCTTCACCCTTTTCCTTTTTAAATTTTAAAATCTCTTTTTAAATAGATATGGTGTTGACTCAGCCAATTGTGCCTTTGTACATATAGCTAGCAAACCATGACTAAACGTAACCTATTAACCAGGTCAGTTCACAATAATGGGATTAGAAAATCCAAGCTGTGTACAAATGACCTCCTTGAAATTCTCCACTCTTTGTGGATGGAACAATTTTGCCATATATTTCTTTGAGATGATGGATTACTTTGAGCATATGCTGAAAAAAAATTGTGAGAAATGAGTTTTCCATACAAGCAGGGATAGGAAACTGGGTGGCTTCTATGAATTGGACTATAACATTTATACTCTCAAGAGGAAAGTAGAGGCCAAAACATCTGTAAAGCACCAAGTTGTCCATCCCTGAGCAAAAATATTGGGGGGAAATATGAGGAAGTGTGATTTCAGATGTCTACTCAACCATGAAGCTCCGTCATTCATTCTTTTTCAGCACTGGGGTTATTGTGAGAAGAAAAAAGAAGAAAATCACCTCCAAGTTCTTGGAAGAAGATTGCTGTCTCATGCAGAAGGATGTTGTTCCCACTGATTGCCTAATGAAGTTACCTGCATTTCCCAGCTAGTCAAAGAAACGTCTTTTCCCCAGGAGAACCCCAACATCCATAGTTGGCCAGGTGACATAAATTTGCCATAATTTGAACGATCAAGCACGGAATAGACCAATCCATTTCCAAAGTGCTTGAAATGAACGCTTTTTGGCAGGTAGGTTTGCTTGGAAGCTGTTCAACAAATCATTTGCAACAAGAGTTCTAAAAGACAACACGATCACAATGCTGGCTCTGGTTAAAAACAGTTGTCAGACATGATCCCCGTGGAACAGCAGGCCTCCCTTTCATTGGTCTCCCTTCTGATGGATTTCCTTGGGGTTCATTTCACCGGCAAGAGGGAGGAAGTGATGCTGGCAATAAGCAATTAAGTCCCTAATCAATAATGTTCACGCTGCCGACTCCTCTGGGAAACTTAATTGGCAGCACTGAGAAGCGTTGGAGAAGAGAGGGCCGGGCTTGGAAACAAGAGGCCAAAGGAATTTTTATTTTATTTTTAAGCTTCGGTTGGTAACAAGGCAAAAGTCCACACAGGCTGATTCTACCCTGACTGCAGCATTTCCAGCAAGGGAGAACATCTAACCGAGTTTTCTTTAGCTGAGGATTTTTCAGTTCCTCTCTGATTCACCTTGAAGGTGGGGCTTTCATCTCTCCAAACCATCCAGGTGATTTATATTTTAATGGGTCAGCTGGAATTCATCTAACGTGAAATGAGAAGCGGACATACACACAGATTCAAAATCCTTTTTGCCATTTAAATCTTCCCATTTCTTATTTTAAAATGTGATTATTGGAGGTCAGGAGTCAGGGCACAGAGGAGAATCCCACGTGAGTCTGACTTAAAAATGAGCTAAACAGCAAAGCTTTGAAAGATTTCCTTTCTTAGCTCTGAAACGGTGTTAAGCCTTCCTTTCTGTCACTTTACCCTCCCCAAGTGGTTCAATGTAGACTAGCCTCTTTATGGCACACACCAGGCAGCGTGACCTTGTCATGGCTAAATAGTCTATCCTAGGGGTGCCAAACTCAATTTCATTGAGGGCCATTGCCACTGCTGCTGCAGCTACTGTGGGCCACTCCCCTGCAGCACCCCCATGGCCACCCCCCAATGACACCCTGCAACCGCCACTGATGCTCTGTGACCTCCCCATGGCCACCATCAACCTCCCTTGACTGCCGCCGACACCCCTGCAACCCTCCTGCTGCCTCCACCAATCTTCCACAAGCTCCTGTGTCCACTGCCTACTCCTCTGTGATAGCAATAGCAATAGCAGTTAGATATATATACTGCTTCACAGTGCTTTATAATAGCCCTCTCTAAGCGGTTTACAGTAATCAGCCTCTTGCCCCCAACAATCTTCATTTGACCGACCTCGGAAGGATGGAAGGATGAGTCAACCTTGAGCTGGTGGGACTCGAACTGCTGAACTTACTGGCAGCCAACTGCCAATAGAAGTAGAATGCAGGATTGCCCTCCAACCACTGCGCCACTACAGCTCTACACCACTGTGGCCAGCGCCAATGTCCCAGCCACCCCCATGGCCACCACTGACCTCCCTATGACCCCCGTAGCCACCGCCACAATCCACCATGCCACCGCTGCCCTGGGGGAGTGCCCAGTTCCCTCCAGGATGTCTCCGTGAACCAGATCGAAGGAGGCTGTAGGTCAGATCTGGCCTGTGGACCTTGTGTCTGCACATTTTGGCTGCTGGACCTTACAAGGATGCTGGACCTTCCAGCAAGAAGCAGCAGCATGAGTACTGAAAATGAAAACAACAGTCAATGCTATATTCTGTTATGCCATATGAAATAAATAAATAACTCTCCCCCAAAGTAGGAAGATCCTTTCTGAAACACTTTCACTACCTCTCCTCCTTTGGTCTCTCATCCTATTGATCTGGCTGTTGTCTAGGCTGCAGCTTTTCCTCCTCCTCCCAAGGTCATTCCCACAAGCCATGACAAATTGAGATTTGAGACAGATGGTTTTTCTGACCATTAATCAAAGGCAGGAATCTCTTCCAAGGCGTCCACAGTAATCCAAAATTTCATCAGAAGTACAAATTGTGCCTTGGGAGGTCACAGTGAAAGAGCTGCCTCTTACACTCCAGTGTGCAAGGTTGTGAGGGGTAAATAGAAGGTCCGGGAACTTGCAGTGCAGTGCAGGTTTCAACATTTGCTCTTCCTTCCAACAGTTGCCCATTTCTTCCCTGCAACATCTGCACTATAAAAGTCCCATAAATGTCTTCCATTGGAATATAATTAAACCACGGGAAGCTAAGGGAATTGCAGGGAAGATTAAAAAGAAAACCAAAATTTTCACACATGCACACACAAACCCTTGGGCACCTCATTGCTTAAAAAAAGGCAGGAACCTCACCTGCTATCTTTGAGAACAACTCCAAAATTCCTTTCTCCTTTGACAGAAATCCTGAAAACATTTTCTCCATCATCAACCTGAAATACAACTAGTAGGGGGGAAAGCATTCAGAATAATGTTTCTGTATTAAATTTCAAGCAGAAAAACTGCTTGCGAGCTCCTTTCCTGGAAACTGACAATTGCCTTCCCTCTAAAGGAATCCTAGAAGATCTCCTTAGGAGTGGAAACCCCCTCCAATGGGTGCTTCAGCTAGATTAAGGAATAGGAGGAATATTTTCAAACTTACAAGATTCTGTTAATGTAATCCTGTGGTTGGGATCCTCTGAGCTTCATCAGAACCTCCTTGTCAAATCACCTGAATACAATAAAACATTCAGGACAAGGTTGGAGGAATTTCTAACACTTTATTGCATGAAAAGAAGAAGCAAAAAATGGCCAACCAAGCCCCTCTGTAGGCAGCCCATATATATATATATATATATATATTAGCAACACGTCATTCCCTCTGCACTCGACCCTCTTCCTGTCACGTACATTTTCCACATGGAGCCTTATACCTAACTCAAAATCTAGTTATCTGCACACATGATCCCCTATTACTTGGCACTCATCACACAACACACCAGCTCACTCATCATGACTCACAGCCTCTCTCTACATGGTCCTAAGACCCTCCCTGACTTCTTCCACCCCAACATAATTAAGGTAATAATTAGAAAAACTATGATAATTCCTTCATACTTCAATAGAGTCAGAGCTGATATTTATTGTCATTCTTTTTGCCTGGGCTACCTCAAAGAGGTGAGCAAATATGGTCCCTTTACAACCTGTGGACTTCAACTTCCTGAGTGCAGCTGACTCAGAAATTCTGGGAGTTCAAGTGCACAGGTCATAAAGTTGCCCGCCTCTGGCTAGCATCAATCTTGCAAGTTCAAAAGCATTTCTCATCCCTTTCTTCCACTCTCCACCAAAACTAGAAAGGGTTCATTCTGAGATGATTTTTTTCATCTCTATCCTTTAAACTCAGATTTCATTTATTACACTATTGCTAGGCTGCGTCTCTCCTGTCTTCCAAGGTCATTGCCAGATACCACTAGAGAACAAGAGAGCTGTTGGGAAAGGCAAATGTTATAACTAAATTATTATTTGGTTCTTTAGAAGGACTTATATTAATCCATCTATGTAATTGCTGGACAGATAGGTTGCAATGCCTACATTACACATGCTCCTATGGCAAGGGTACACTGAAATAATCACTCATGTTCTGCTTAGCACACTGTCAATTTTATTCAGATTTATGGCACAAATTAATTTTAACTTCTTTAAGAATGACTCTGTAACAGATCAATTTTTTTTTGTAGCTTCTCTTTCAGTCAGTCAGAATTATTTATATTTTGTTTTATGCCTTTGAGTCAGTCATGACTCCGGGTGGCAAGTTTCCTTGACAACAATTCCTGAGAATTGTTTTGCCATTGCCGCTTTCTTGGGGCTGAGAGTGAGTGATTGGCCCAAAGTTATTCAGGTAATTTCCATGCAAAAGGCAGGACTAGGACTCCTGGTCTCCTGATATTTAACCCGGTGCTTTTAATAATTCTACTGAATATTACAAAATCTATTAATGGCAACCATTTTGCTATTTAGCTTTCAGAAGGCACTCGGGAACAATGGGTGATAGACCCAACTTGGGGGGAGGGGCTGGAGGTTGACTAGGGAAAGTTAGTTCCACTGACACAGGGCTATGATATTGGCATATTAAGTGGGAGAGGTAGGTATGGCGCGAGCAGGGGGCCAAATATGGTAGAGGGTGCATGACCCCGCTGTTTATGAGTGGTGCTGGCACCGACCCCCTAAGCTCTTCCCGGAGCCTGGTTGGTACAGACCCCCGGAACCCAGGCCTATGGTTGGTGTTGTGCAACGCCAGATCCATTGTAAACAAAGCCCTCCTCATTTCAGAATTGGCTCAGGAGCGAGGAGCAGACCTGGTGGGTGTGATGGAGACCTGGTTGCGGCTGGAGGGAGGAGTTTCCCTCGTGGAGATGTGTCCATCAGGTTTTCATGCATTTCATCAACCATGGGCCGAGGGCAAGGGTGGGGGAGTGGCAATGCTATTAAGGGAAGCTCTTGCTTCGAAGTAGACCACTGTGCCTTAGATAGCCAGGTGTGAGACTCTCTGTGTAAAATGGGGCCCTCGGGGTCAGAGGGCTGTGCTGATCGCGTGCCTGGCTTCCTGCCACTTGACAGCAGCCCAAGCTGCTCGAGGTCATCGCCGAGGTGGCAGTTGGGACTCCCAAACTGATAGTTATGGGAGATTTCAACTTACCATCTGCAGGCGAGTCAACTGGGACAGCTCAGGAGTTCATGGCTTCCATGACGGCCATGGACCTGACCCAAGTAATTCAGAGCCCCCCACACACACTTTGGATCTGATTTTTATCTGGCCAGTGGTTAGATGATCAGCAATTAGGGGATGTTAGTGTTGAACCCTTTTCATGGTCTGATCATTTCCTCCTTCAGCTCAACCTTCTCACCGCCACACCCCACCGCAGGGAGGCAAAACAAACTAGATGGTTCCGCCCCAGGCGCCTGATGGACCTGGAACAGTTCCAGAGGGAGCTTGGGCCAATGCCGGGGATTCTGTCCCACGGCCTGTCTGAGCTTGTGGCCACCTGGAATAGAGCGGCTGGTGTTGCCTTGGATTGGGTCGTGCCTTTGCAGCCTCTGACCCGGTGCAGACCCAACCCGGCCCCTTGGTTCTCAGAGGGGCTGAGGGAGATGTAGTGCAGAAAAGTCGCCTAGAGTGCAATTGGAGGACTAATCTCTCTGAGTCCGACCAAACCCTATCTAGGTCTTATATTAAGACCTATTTAGGGGCGATCAGGGAGGCGAAGAGTTCATACTTCATCTCCGTGACTGCATCTGCAGATAATTGCCCAACTGCCTCTTTAGGGTGACCTGCTCCTTGCTTCACCTAGGAGTGCGGGAGGGCCCCTTGGAACACCGCGCCAAGGAATTTGCAAGTTATCTGCATGACAAAATCATGCAGAT